>CM032635.1:17843981-17873042 GCA_019097785.1 Fraxinus excelsior | reverse complement strand
AGTGTAATTAACTCATTAAACAAATACATTTTAATCATAGTTTTTGGCATATTCTTGAGCACTTATGAGCGTTTTAATGTGTGTTTTGATGTTATGATATAGATTGATGAGATTGAAGGAAATAAGCAAAAGACGAAAAAATGAGAAACGAGCTAAATCGTAAGATATCCAAAGTTCGACGATTAAAGTACAAATACTTAAAAGTTGTGTCGGACCTTAAATGAAGATTCAAGAATACTAGAAGTCAATTGGATGAAAAAAGAAGTCAAAGGAATCAAATATAATCAAAATATGATCATACATCAATTTCCAACCGAGAACGTTATGCTCCAGATTCGTAGTCTCATATTAAGACTCGTTTTTGACATAGCAACATTTTGAATTGGAAAATAGTATTTGAAGCAAAGTTGTATCCCTTTGAGTCACCTTTCCAAAGCACCTTGAATCACCTCAATCGGATATCGGAAGAAAAAGTTATGATAAACATATTTGTTTGGACTCTTTTCATGGCTCAATACGACTCCAACCCTTCAAAAACTTCAAAATATTATAAATACAACCTTTGAAACCTAATTCTAGAGAGGAGAAGAGGGATTAGAAGACAATACAAATGAGAATTAATCTAGAGCTAAAACAACAAGGATTTGGAGGAGAATTCAAGTGGCAAATGAGTTTTTCTTTCTTTTTTCTTTATGTTTTTCATTATAAATTGTGTTGATTTCATATATTTCATTCTGAACTAAACACTTTATCTAAGGTTTGATGCAACCAACTTAAGACTATGGGTCAATGATTTTATAATTATTTCTATTTCATTTTCTTGCTTATATTTAATTGTGTTATGATTATAATGCTTTCAATTACCTGATCAATAATTGAATGAATAAATGGTAGTCAATTCTGGCACTCAAGAGGGGAATTTAGGCGCCATCATAGGATTGACACTAAGTAGATTTTATGGATTTCGAGAGAAAGTGTAAAATCTAAGAAGCTTACTTCACAAAAGAATCGGGACTTGATAAATTCTAAATTTGAATTCGGAATAGAGATGTTATGATTAAATTCTAGGGTTAATTTCTAACCGGTACTAGAGAGAGGGGAGAGAAATAATTTAGGATTCTTGCTTTTGAATATGGGAAAATTAATTGGCATAATTGGATATCATTGAATCATAATTGAAGGTTAGGTGAAATCATTCCCTATACTTTCTCTACTTGATTATTTGCATTCCTCGTATTTGTTAAACAATTTCATTAGATTAACTTAAAATCATTCATTCAAATATTCATTGTCTACATAAAATAAAAGTTACACAATTATAGTACTTAGTGGAATCAAATTACAATCTCTGTAGGTTCGATACTCTAACTCTTTTACTATATTACAAAACATGACACCGTACACTTGTAATATAATTCACTTTACATAAAACTCGTTATACATGACAATGCAGAAGCATGCGATCAACAATGTTATGAATTACTCCAAATTCATTAATGAACTTCTTGATCCAGACCACACCTTTTGTTGCTTTCTAAAGCAATGGTGTATGAGACTTCTATTATTGAATCAACGGTTATTTCCGATTTGTAACCTTTCCTATACACCACTTAAGAGTAAATCAATATCGTAATTGAGATATACTATCATTCTAGTATGTCTAGAAGTTAGCATCAATGTATCCATGAACTCTCAGTTCATTTTCTCCATATAAAATCTTCTCGATATTTTATCTATATAGATTGTGATGAGTTAAGCAATCTTTTAGATCTATCTTTATAGGTCAATTTGCTTCTCCTATATCTATCAAATAGAAATTATTTGACAATCATAATTTCAACAAGTGAAATATAGAGACGTCGTTTCCAACAATGTCTCATAAATATAATATTAGGAACGCGGCAATGCTCCAACTATCTTCTTGTAAACACACAATTTATCTATATTTTTTTATAAAATCAAATATTTTGACTTTTGCATCAAAACGAAGATTTCAGCTCCAAGAGGACTGTTTCAATCCATATTGACCTTTTCTTGTAAACTCATTTAAAATTTATAGGTTCTAATCCATTAGGCAGGTCGACCAAGGTACAAACCTTGGTTACATACATTAAATTCACATCGGATTTCATAGCCTTCTGTTATCTCTTCGAGTCAACACTTGACTTTACTCATGCATAATTGGTAGGTTCATCATCCTCGATTATTAATTTCTAATTAGTAATCATGGATTCGTATTTTCCAGAATGTCGAATGATCCTACAAGATTTACATGGAGCTGACGTGTACTCAGAAGTCTCCACTTCCTGATCAAGGGTATGTTCCTCAGTAGGTGCGGGATCAGATTCAAGTTCATCTATTCGGTCAATTATATCCATGGATTCTTAAACTCTTTCAAGATTTATTCTGCTCCCACTGTCCTCTCCTAGAATAAACACTTTCTCTAGGAGTATAACATGTCTTCAGATGAACATCTTCTTCTCAATGGGATTATAGATTGATATCCACTTGTCTCTTGGATATCCTACAAATATATATTTATTGGATTTAGTCTCAAATGTATCTAATTCAGCGCACTTCACATAAGCGTCACAACCCCAAGCTTTCATATGGGATGCGTTTGGCTTTTTTCCTTTCCATAACTTGTATAGAGTTTTGTCAACCGGTTTAGATGAGACAGGATTTAATGTGTAGCACGTGGCAATCAGTGCATGACCTCAAAACAATTTTGAAGTGTTTGAATGGCTTGTTCTTAGTTGTACTATATCTAATAGTGTACGATTCCTCATTTCAAATATACCATTATGTTGCAATGTATGTGGGAAAATTCAATGCGAGATAATCTCATTCTCCTTTTAGTTAATCTAAATTCTACTTTTTAGATATTCTCCACATCGATCAGATCTTAGTGTAAGAATATATTTGATTATTTGTTTCTCAATTTCTAGCTTGAATCCCTTGAACATTTCAAAAGTTTCATGCTTGAATTTCATCAAATCTATATGATTATTTCTGAAATGGTCATCAGTAAATGTGATGAGATAAGAGAAACTTTATTTGACATTAATTGATATGGGTCCACATACATCACTATGTATTAGACTCAGTAATTATGCAGATCTTTCTCCTTCTCACGTAAAAGGAGATTTGGTCATTGTGCATAACAAACATGTTTTGCATTTTTCAAATGATTCAAAACCATTTGATCCAAATATTCATTTTCATGTAAGTTTGGAATTGCATTTTCATTTATATGACCAAATCTGCAATACAAAATACATGTGTTATTCGGATTATCATTTTTATGTCTTTCAATATCTATATTCATTATAGAATGCTCAATATTTAGAATATAAATGAAATTTTGTAATTTACCATAACCATTAATATCTTATCAAGATAAAAAGGAACAACAATTATCCTTAACATTAAAATAATTCATGTCCAGACATTAAATTTATTTAATGCTCTTGGTAGTGGTGACACCAAAATAATATTTCTCTAATTCTAATATTAAGCCTAAAGGTAAAGGCAAAAAGTAGCTCATACGGGTAATGTAGCAACATTTGCCCATTTTCAACGTACTAATCAACTTCTCCCTTTTTGCAATGATCTACTTTTGTTTAGTTTCTACATATTTATACAAATATGAGATCCATATCTGGTATCTAATATCCATGAAACTAAAGAATTAGATATAAGCCTTGAAATTTCATTTTCAATGACCTATCATACTAAAATGATAATAAGGGTCATTAGATTTGGTATTATCTTTATTCGCTTTAACTATCTTAACTATTTTTGTTGCTTTCCTAAAGCATTCTTTAGACTTTCTTAGAGGAATCTATGACTAAGATTTGCCCACTACAAATATAGAAATTGGGCTTAACAGTCTTAAGCAACTCAAGCAACTCAATAAGTGTGCATTCGAATTTATTCAAGCTTTTCGTAAACTCATGATTTGACTTCCCTATATATGTGATATCCTATATTTTGAACTTTTTGATTAGGCTCTATGTAAGAATCTTGTATTGTTTTCTATGGTTGTGTTTTGATCTTAAATGCTATATATTTTTGCTAATGACAAAATGGGGAAAATGGCATCAAATATATGAGATGATATTCTTGATGAGAATGTGATGATAGATGGATATGATAAAAAAAACTTGCCTTGATAAACATTTGTTTTAAAGTGAATTGCTATTGGTTTGTAAAAGAAAGGGGCAATATATGGATTACATGCGAAATTTGATATTTATATTCCTTATCAATTGTTCAATATTACTTTGCAAATCATCTTATTTGTCATAATCAAAAAAGGAGAAATTATTAACATATGGTTGACTATAACGTTAAAGTTTTTATTATAACAAACAATTTAATCTTGTTTACTAACAAGTTGTATTTAAATGATTATAGATTTTCAAAACATATGATGGAAAGCTAACGTCACAAATCAGATTCATGAAGGAGATCAAGATTGAAGTCAAACAATTAAGTACTTAAGAGCAAAGTTCAGAGCAAGATCAAAGACTTGATTTCTTAGATAAAGTGTAAAGGTACTAACATTTTGATATTTGGCAATGAATGTTTAAGTCAAAATCCTTCTATGCATTAAAAATAATTTTGTACATTAAATGTCATTCTAATACAATAATTTGATCCAATATAAAACTCACTTTTAAAATGATATTTAAATTTGAAAAAATATCTTTGACCTTGAAAAGTTAGTGAAAAATACTTTCCAAAAGTCCATGTCTTTCAAAACCTTCGAATTGAATCAAACGGAGCCAAATGTAAATAGACCGAAATTGTCGGGTGGTTGACTGGCCGAAAGAGGAGGTCGACTAGCTAAAAGAGGTGGTCGATTAGAAGTCTTGAACGGTCCAAAATTTGACCATTTTGATCTCCAATTTTCACTGAACAAACAATTATATTGGTCATTCGGACAAAAAGCAGTCAAACGGAAAAGTCATCCACACTTGTATATTTTTTAGCGTTTTGAACTATATAAATACCGTTAATTCTAGCATTCATTAAAACATTCTTTAAGAGCATTGAAGTGAGAAATATTTAAGCAAAACTCTTTGAACTTACAACCTATTTAATTCTTCAAGCATTTACTTTGCAAACTTTTAATTGATTGAATCAACTTTTGAAAATAATCTTTTTCATCAAAGTTTTCTCATCTAACATTTGAGCTTCATTCATTATTATTCATTTTAGTGTTAGACTATTTCTCTCTCTATACTTAATTTGGGTATATTATTTATGAAGGTAGAGTTTCAAACTGTAAAAATCATTTCTCTTTAAATTTGTGGGTCGTATTGAGGTCTTGTAAAGCTTAATAGTGTATAAGGATATGTACTTATTGTTTGTAAGTCACTGAAATCATTATAAAAAGTTGGATTGCACCTATGTCAATCAATGTAGTGAAAATGTCTTACTCGTGTCGAAGACCTTGGTAATAAAGGACGGAGATCATTGCTTTAGATCGAACCTCCACATTTATATCATTTGCATTTTCTCTACCCTTTTACATATCACTATTTCATTTATATTTATTATTTGATTGATTTACTTGCTTTTATTTGCTTACGAGAATTAATTGATCAATGTGTTCTTAACTTGGTGATTTAAGTCTATTTTTCAAAAAAGTTTTTAAAAATCAATTCATCCCCTCTTGCTTAGTTATTCTTGGACTATCACATATCATTTAGATAACATATATACCACTCTGGGTACTATAATATCATGCATGGTAGATAATATTTATTTTCATTTCTAAATTAGTTTGTTAGGAAAAGATAAATATTATTATTAAAAATTAAACCATTGTAAATGAAATTTGTTCGAAATAGTTAATTAGAAAAAATCCAAATAGTACAAAAATATTAAGTGATTGACGGTACAATTTTATTGAACATAAGGCCTCCCTAATTACACCATTAGTAAAAATATGTGTCTTGTGCCAACATTTTTAATGGCCTCTCTATAGGAAGTGAAATAACGAAGTTCGACCCAACTAATACCTAGAGGGAGGTGAATAGGCGATTATGCGAAATTTAAATTTAATAATTAAATAATGCAACAAGTCACAGTTATTAATTAATCCAGATGAATTCACATGCACAACTGTCCTATATTGAATTATCGCAGTTAATAAATTAATGAAAAATAAATAACACTTGAAAATTGTTGAGAGAGAAATTTGGTAACTCGATAAAAAAATTCGAGCCCAAGACAATAAAAATCTACTATAAACCAATCAACTTACAGTACTGTCAAACTCGACTAATTCTAGTACTTTTTTAGCTCCTGATTGTAATCACCAAAGCCCTTCTGGATTGCGTGCTCATGCTCCAATTTTCGGCCTTTTGAATTCGTCTATTTCCTGTAGATCAATGAAAACTTCTCGTTCTCCAACAATCGGAACTCTTGTCCTCTTCCTTGATCTTTAGAACTCTGATAGATGTTATAAACTATGTGTTTTGATGTTTGGTTTATGTGAAGTTGATCTTTTTCAATGCAATGATTAAATCAAAACAAAGGTTGAACTATATGAATGATATGGATAAAGTAATCTCTTGTTTCTCTCAATGTTCAACACTGATTTTTTGAATGGAGGCATGGATATATATAGAGTGGAGGTTTTGGGTAGTATGGGCTTGATAAAACCTTGAAAACTGCGAATTAAGGTTTCCCAAAATACACTGTCGCTCGAGTGATGCTGAAGCTCGGAGACAAGTGAGTGACGGGTGTCGCTTGAGTGAAGTCCAAACGACTGGCGGGCGACGTAGCTTCTGTTTTTACAGCTCGAGCATCAGCTGGATAATAAGCTAAGGAAATTATGTCGACTATTTTCTTCTTGTTCCATACTCGAACATTAAGACTTCTAACTTACCAGTTGACACTTAGACTTTAAAAACTCTTTTTTAACAGTAGTTTTGTCAAAAGATTGCCAATATCTTTAAAACCTAACCAACTCCCACTTTGGCATTCTATAACAAAATACGTATTACAAATCAAATAGATTCAATCTAATCTACCCAAAACAAACTGAATCGACTGACTCTTGCTTTTCCTTTGTCCAACATGTTTTCTGAAAAAATACAACTCCATTACCAAGTGTAAAAACACATAAAACGGTAACACAAATAAAAGCATCCGTGATAGTTATTCATAAATTCAACAACATAACATCTAAATTAAGATGCAATATCAATGTAAGCCAACACACAAAAACCAAACATTGATATCACTAAATATCAAAACTTAATCTAGCTAAAACGAAGAACATATCATATACATCCGAAAAGTGTCAAAAATATGTTTAATCCTAATATCATATACTAACATATTAACATAGTGCCTACTCCCCATTTTTATAACAAATGACAAGGGGTAACTAAGCAACTACGTAGTAGCAGCATCATATAACCATCGCTCTTATCATCTGAAGTAACACCATCATCCCAATGTCAACGAATCCAACATAATCCACATCGTAGATAGCCGACAACACCTTAAAGTGTAGCAAACTCTGCTGTGTGGCGATTAGCGATGGCTCTCAGCTGTGTAATCGCCACCATCATATGAGTCTCTTGCTCGATCAGCACAAACATGTGTCCTATAAGTACGACCTAAGGATCAATGAGAACAAACTAGACAAAGCAATGTAATCAGCAATTGGTGGAGCAAAAGTAGATAACGAAGGGATGTCAGTAGTAGAAGTAGGGATACCAGATGAAGATGGTGGAATATCAGAGGGATCAAAAGAAAGCAAATCATCAATAAGATCAGTGACACAATCGAATCTATTAGCTTAGCTAGCTCAGACGAAGCATAAGATCTACTCTGAAAATGGTAGCATGGCCAATAGGCCGAGAAACCGTCCTCATAAGCCCCTAAAGAAAAGTAACCCCAAGAACTATCACGAGATGTTAAATAAGACAGGTGTAAGGAAGACCTACTTTAGTACCCGTCACCCGAAATGCTCGAAATATTTGATGGCATATAAAAGTAGGAAGGTCTATAGAGTCTCCATGTAATAAAACATAAAGAAATCTAGCCTTTTCCATTGGCAGGGACAAGGTATGGGATATCGACCACAAATCCGTGCACACAATGTGCAACAAAATCCGTCGATCGGTCGAAAGAGATCTAGTACAGATCACAGTATGACTCATTCCTAATGGGCTGTTAAACACAATCGAGTGGACAAATGAGTCCGTTGGGAGGGTGTCAACAGATAAATATGGAAATAATATGTGAACTACTCGAGGAATGTAGATAAAACTAGAGACGACATTTGGAGTGATCTTGATGGTCTTACCTCGAAGAAAAACTTTAAAGGTCGACCTATTAATATCATGAATATATGCATAGAATTCCTAGACAATAAGACTGGGCTGAGGAGAAAACTCAACTAGTAAAGGCTCTCATCCCCACGAAGTGAAAATTGCATTAAGATTGGGCAAGAGACCAGATAAGATGAATTCACTTTCTACCAAAACAAATCGTAAAGAAAACTGAGTCTCAAAGACACCCTGGGCAGTAGCAGATATTAACCCTAGATCTACCATAGGAAGTTGACGCACCATATGTTTGTGCAGTAGTTTTCGCTATCTTAGGCGGTATATGTGATAAGTGTGCAATATAAACACATCAATAGATGCAACTAAAGATACTATATATCGCGATGAAAAACTAACTAATGATATGCAATAATGCACGTGAAACAAGGCAAATGGACCAGACACACTAAATGGTACAAAAGTTACGCTCATCCAACAAAACTAAACAAACATGTCATGAGCATGCAAATTGATGCAAAACTGTCCAAGTCACACATGACGATGAAACATTGTCCAATGTATACAAAATGATGTAAAATGAAGTTAAATAACTAGTTGACATAGGTACCTAACTAAGGGACGTAAGCCATTGACAAAGATTGTGCAATGCATGGATGGAGGCATCACGGTGCCTTAACGTCGTGACGTGGTGCATTGATGTCGTGATGCGTTGCCTTGACGTCGTGTGAATGGAGACAACTGTGTGTGATATGGGATCAACACTAAATTCAAGGCGAACCTCACCAAAAGTGCAATTTAAGGATCAAAATGTGTGTAAGGGTGAGAATGTGCAATGTTCATGATGCAAAAATTCAACAATCAACGTCAATGTGTATTTTTATCAAACACTTGACATGCAATGATAATTTCCTAATCCACACCAAGCATCCAACCAAGAAAAATGCACCACATTCAACAAACTATCAATCCAACATCTAAACATATCCCATCCTCCATCAAAAGTGAGTTCAATTAAAGAAAAAAAAAAATTCAAAGAACCTTAAACGCAACTTGAAGGTTCAATTTCGAAAATGTATAGATAAACACGATGTAATTTGGCAAGGAAATTCACTAACATGACCTAAACATGAAATGCACATGGATGAACTGATGCAAGAATCATAAAGAACTCAAAAGCCCCAAACGAAAAAACGCAATTTAGGGATTAGAGTTTACCTTTGAAATTCCAGTAAATGAGTTGAAAATTAACAATGAAAGTGGTGAGGTAGGATGTCCAGTGAGTGAAGAAATAAAGGAATGAAGATGGGTACCAAAATTGAAGAGAAAATTGCGATAGAGAGGAAGGAAAAATACAACTTTTGGGCAGAAGCATATTCATTCAAATAGACGGCATGTCGCTCGAGTGAGAGGCGAGCGCTAGGCAAGCAAAAAAGCCTATGCTTTTATCACTCGAGCGACTACTCAGCGAGAAATGGGCGAAGACTTGTTGATAAAAATAGCACCTGATTTTTGAAAACTTTTTTTTTTCTTTCAATTCATAGCACACACTCTAACATATAGGATGACTTAAAAATGCAAATGAGTACAAGGCATCATCAATAAAATAAATTTTCCACATACACATTAAGTTTAAATGGAGTATAGTGTATAAGTGACTCACGTGTCTTAAGTGTCACTATTTTATTGTGAACAAGACTCCAAACCTTAAATTTGTGAGAAAAGACATGTTAAACAAAACTATTAAATAAGTGTATTCTCCTACTAATGAAAGTTAAACTAATAAGTCTATTAGGACCTTTAAATGAAACTCATTTTTCACGAAAATTATTATTTTCTCCCCCTAACGTTGAGTATATATTTTAGCATAATATGTATTATATATTTTATTTTTATTTTTCAACTCATCATTTTTCTCAATTTTCTTATATCCTATGTGTGGACTCTTCTCCATCAAATGACTAAGATGATCATTGTAAGAGTGTTGGGCCAATGACTCCAAATCAATTGACCATAGGACATTAGGTTATGAGAAACCTCTCGAGCTTAATTACTCGAGTCAAATAGGTTTCGAAGAAGAGTATAAGATAAAACACTTCATTTTATGATATGGGGAATATACTTGAGTTTATGTCAACTAAATTAAGATCAATTCATATTCAATGTCACCTCACCAACAAATGACTGTCATCTCAATTCTCACACACGCGGTCAAGACTCGCTCACAAGATTATAGTGTGTGATTGTGTAGATGGTACATGAAGAAATTTATACTCAGTACTCCACATTAAACCTAACCAAAGTAATGAAAACTATGTTACATATCAAATGAATGCATACTCAGTCACAAAAGAAAATTTATACTATAAAATGTCCAGTAGCACAAAAATACCTTTTTTAAAAAGAATTTAAATAAGATGAAATAGAACGAATATAGAGATGTTGAGATGCTTGCAAGAATGAACGAACGATATGAACGGTACATGTATACACCTAAGTACCTAATCAAAGAGATACATAGAAACAATAGTCTTCCTAAGAGATTCAAACCTCAAACCATCTAATGGCTTGATAAATATGTCAGCTAATTGATTCTATATAGAGATGTGTTCAAAAGTTATAACACGAACCTCTACAAGTTCTCGAATAAAGTGATGTCTTATATTAATATGTTTGGTCCGAAAGTGTTGAACATGATTTTTGGAAATATTGATGGCACTTGTGTTATCACAAATACAATCTTAATACCCTATTCAAATTCATAATCACACTACATCTGCTTTATCCAAAGCAGTTGAGTGTAGCAACTTCATCACCTATATATTCGGCCTCTGCCATGGATAATGAGATAAAATTTTGTTTCTTACTCATCTAAGCTACAAGATTAGTACCATTAAAAAAGTAGCCTCCTGAAATGTTTTTTCTATCGTCAGCATTTTTAGCCCAATCGACATCAGAATAGCCGACAAAATCAAGATTATAGTTTCTAGATTAGATGATTCTATAATATATGGTTCCATTGACATATCGAATGATATGCCTTACATCGCCCAGGTGAGATTCCTTAGGATTAGCCTAAAATCATGTATATACCCCAACACTAAAGACTATGTCAGGTCTACTGACAGTAAGATAAAGTAAACTACAACTGATACTCATGTATAGTGTATGATCAACACTTTTACTTGTAGGATCATGACCTAACTTGACACTTATGCCCATGAGAGTTCTAGTGTGTTTCTTGCTTTCTAGTTCAAATCTCTTAACACGGTCTTTGGCGTACTTCAATTGAGACATGAACAACCCATCATCAGTTTCCTTTACTTGGAAACCAAGAAAGTAACTTAATTCTCCAACCATACTCATCTTAAATTTTTACTTCATGCATTTAGCGAATTCATGAGCAAGAGAGTCAATAGGAAAACAAAAAATGATGTCATCAACATAAATATGTGCTATGGTGATGGTTTCCTCAATGTGTCTTATGGATAAAGTTCTATCTACACCACCTCTTGAAAAATCATGTTTCACAAGATAGGGAATTAGTCTATCATACTAAGCTCTAGGAGCTTGTTTAAGACCATATAAATCTTTGTTCAAGTTATAGACATAATATGGAAAATTAAGATCAATGAATCTTTTAGGTTGTTCAACATAAGCTCTTCATAGAGTATTCAATTCAAGAAGGCACTCTTGACATTCATTTGATATAATTTGAACTCTAATGTACAAGCAACGATCAGAAGAATTCTAATGTCAAGGAGAGCTACAGGAGCAAAGGTCTCATCAAAGTCAACCCCTTCAACCTGAGTATATCCTTGGGCAACTAACCTAACTTTATTCCTAGTTATGGTACCTTGATCATCGGTCTTATTCTTAAATATCCACTTAATACCCATAACATTGCAATCATTGGGCCTAACTACTAAATGCATTGTTTCTTACAAACTGATTTAGCTTATCATGCATCGCATTTATCCAACATTCATCACTAAATGAATATTCTACTTTCTAAGGCTCAATATGAGACACATGGCTAGAAAATGTCAGGTTGTTTAAAATCCTCTTGCAAAGTCTCATCCATTCATCTAAATCCCCAATAATATTGACCTTAAGATTGTTAGACTTAACTCTAGATGAAGGTTCCTTTGGAGGTTTAGATTTGTCATTAGGTGAGGACTCCTCATTGGAAGTATCTATGCCATCAGAACCATGTGGGGGATCGAGAATTGATATTTGATTAGGTTTAATTACCGTGACAGGATCTACACTCGAGTGATTTAACTCTTTCCAATCTCATCCAATTTCTCTCTTACTAAAAGCATCATCTATCACGACATTTATGGACTCAATCACAACTCGTGTACGAGAATTGTATACATAATTGTGTTCAAATTTTCCATTTTTAACGATTTTTTGTTGGTTTATTTTCGTTCTTCATCGACTTTTCACAACATATGGTACAAACTCATTAAGGGGTTTACAAATGAATGCCCACGCATTTATTACAAGAAAAATGATTTTCCATTTCGCAGTAATATTTGATTCTGCTTAAAAGTAATTAATTTTACTTTTAAAATATTTATATAATCAAATATGATTTTTTAACTAACAAAATAATCATTTAAGTACAAGTAAACATGCTCCTCATAGACCCTGTTTTTGCTCTCTCTCTCTCTCTCTCTCGGCGAGGGGGGGTGTATTTTGAAATAAAGATTTTTTGAAGTATGTGTGGTTAAAAAATAAGGACACATTTTAAGTTTACGTGTAAAATTATTTTATGGGATAATTTTGGTTGAAATGAAATTAAAATAATGGAGTTCAAATTGGAGCTTAGTATTTGTTTGAAACTTCCAATTTCACAATATTACTCACTCCGTCCCAATTATATAGGCTGTGTTTCTTTTTTCTCTCGTCCCAAATATATAGGCTGGTTTCCCAATGTAGAATATTTTGTTGTGTTCATTTACCAATATACCCTTATTAAATTATTTCCAATTAATATGTTAAATTCTTGAAATCATCCAAAGACCCATTTCTCACTTTTTTGAAAAAATGGAATGACTGGAATGACTACTGCGTGCTTATTGAAAAGCACAGGACAAATACCATTTCATCATCTTCTTCAAAATGTGATTATTGAGCTTCTGTACCATTTCATCTCCTTCTTCTTCTTCTCGCATAAATAAAATGCAATTCTGTGAGGTGGTGAGGCCACAAATAAAAATCAATTCTGTGAGTTGAGACCATGAGTATGAACTCTACAAATAATCCAAGTTCCAATGAGGTGAGGCCATTGCTTGATTCTACAAATGTATGAAGTAATCTGAACTCGAACAAACAAAGCCATGAAGCCTTTGCTTGATTTGAATGCTCCGCCGACTGAAGATGGTTACGTTTCTACTTTTCAGGAGTATCAACAAGTTGTTTCTAGAATGATCAAAATCTATCTACCAAAAGTATACGAGAACCAGAATGATTCTCTTACTGATAAAGATGCTGATGATATCAAGAAATAGCACAACCAAATTCTAAAAGTCAGATGCACAACAGATGTTTACTAGGTATTTTTTTCTGTTTAACATTACATTTTCGTCTGGTGTATGTTGAGTAAGTTGAACTGAAGCCTGATCAATGGAAAAGAAATAACACCAAATCAAAATACAAGCCTCGAAATGAGTTCTAAAAATGTCTCAATATGTTAAAAACTTTAGGACATGGGCAAAAACACTAAAATTATGCAACTGAAGCGTAAAAGTGATGTTTTTGAGTCCTTAACGATGTTGGATGGCTAAAATCCATCATAGACAACTGCAAAGCATTTGGTTTGATCCGTGTCGTCTTTCCCTATTTGGAAAGGTATTATGGGTCAAAATCGGAGCTCGTATGCAAATTCTACAATTTTACCCGATTGAAGTTATTTCGTTGAATTAAGAGATGCCTCTGTCAGCCAATAGACAAAGTATTGCCCTTGCCTATAATCGTAATACAACTAAAGAAAGCAAGCCTAAAACATACTGAAATCGTATCCCCACCATCATACAACAGACACACACAACATACCCAACTGAAGGAAATGTAACTTACTGTCATCATATGTGAAAACGACTCAATTAGATAGAAAAAAAAACAATTCAAATACCATTTGACTTAGTACATAAACACAGTGAACATAACAAAAGACTTAGTACATAAACACAACGAACATAACAAAAAGGGCAAAAGAACAAGAAGTTATTCGGTTGAATTAAGAGCTGCCTCTGCCATTAGTAGAACTTCAGGCTCAAACTGAATGCAATTTGGTAATTGCCCATTTCTCATCAATTTTTGTTTGTTCATATGTGGAATCCTGTAATTGTTACCCCTTGAATTTTTCATCACCTCAATCATGCACGATTGTAATGTTAGGAACACATTGTTCAACTCTTTAGAAGGAAATGTATGTAAAGCATTCTCCACAGCTATTGGAGCTTCTTGATGTTGAATTGAATCAACGGCTCTAAAAAAACAAGGTCTAAAACATTGAAATCGGGACTATTAGGAGGTTGACAACATAAACGAATATCGAATCCATCCTTTCTCGCTGCTTTTACGAAGTTCATATCATTAATATCCAAATGTGGCTTTGCATTGTCTTGTTGAATGAAGATGGTCCTAGAACTTGAACATGGCCATTTCTATTTGATTGCAGGGAGTAGATTTTCAATCACACATGAATAAATCACATCTTTAGTTACCGACACAATAGGCTTCGACTCCAAAGTCCCGGCTACACGATTCTTACTATTCTGCTTGGCAGGTTCCTTAGACACGAACGACCATATTCCAATTTTTCCATCGAATTCTTCATTTGTAGTAGCATCAACTCGTGGATGAGCAACGGCAACCAAAAACATTATCTTCGTAATAAACCTTTTACTTTTATAAGTGCGAAAGGGCTCCGTTTCATCCGGATGGAGATAATACTTTTGAGATGTCTTGGACATATAAAACCACTTTTCATCAATATGAATTTGATTATGCATGTTAACAAAAGTAGGTACAGATGTGAGGGTATTTTCATCTACCATTGATAGGCAAAATTCCAACCATGTTTTCTTGTTCTCGTCCGATAAATATGGTTTCACCGGATTTGAATGTAGCCGAATATGTCCTTCTTTGACTCTCCTATGTACGGTTGATTTCGACATATCCAAAGCGTTCGATAAAGATCTTATATTTGTTCAACGATGGAAAGGGATATCCTTCATTTGTTCGAAATGTATTTCGACTCTCTTTCGACATCTCCTATTCAATAGCCTAGAAGAAAAATCTGGTACATTACTATTTGTAGCACTAAAGTATTTTACGTCATGCCAAATTCTTGAAATTGATCTAGTGGATATGGAAAACGAGTTGGCAACTTTCAAAATAACACCTTTTGCTAACTTTCCATCTTGTCGTTCATGGATTAGCATCTCAGAAATTGTTCTTCTTGTATCACTGGATAATTTTTTTTTTCTTGTTTGGATGATGCATATTGTTAGCCATTGTAACATCTTCCGGAAATTGATTCAAATCAATCTGGAAATTCTGTAGAACATGAGAATTATTATCATTTGGTGTAGGCTCATTTTCAGGCAACAAATTCAAATCAAGGGAAAATTTATTTGATGTAGTATTCATGTTTGTTTGTTGTGCTTAACTCTCTATCCGTCTGGGTATTTATAATGTGCAATGGAAAAGTTTGAAATAAAAAATGGCGTATTCAGTTTGAAAAATTGGCATTTTCTGTTTGAATTTTTTTTTTTTTTTCAGTTTCAAAAATATGTGTTTCCAGTGAAAAAATTTTCATGTTTGATTTTTTTGGCGTGTTCAGGTTGGCGTTTTAGGTGCCAATGATTCAAGTGTTTACAGTTTAAAAACTTTAGTTGTTTCAAAAAATTCAAGTTATTTTTCCCAATGATTCTCATCAAATGATTTATTAATTCCAACAATATTTTAGTTTTACGTATTAAAAATTAAATAGGGGTAAATTAGGAAAGATCTTGCCAAAAATTAATTTTCCAATAACATTAAAGATGTTTTCTTAATCCGTGCGAAAAAACCAAACAAGTCTATATAATTGGGGTGAAGGGAGTATATAGTATAGAACAATTCATATGATTTTACTATCCCCGATTGTTGTTTATCTATCAAGCGATGTAGATTATTTTGTTAGTATTGCGGCAATCCACATGTCAGCCTTTCTTCTCCCTCCCATATACCCACACTTACAACGTGTTACAATGAAGTTTTTGCGAAATTTGTATTGATGGTTTAGGGAATTTTGGGACATCTATGTGTCATACCTATAGTTTACAACTTTTCTTGGTACCTTCTCAAGGCACTTATTACCTATTTGAATATGAGAAACTACAATAATTACTCTATGCCATTTAATTATAAATACTTTTATTAAATTAATCATTTTAGATTAAAGTGGTTGGTCGTCTTAATCAGTGTACTAAAACTATGGGCACCGACTCTTTAAAGCAAAATGACTAAAGCGGCTTTGGTCCAAATGTGAACTAGCTTTATAGATTAATTCAAGACAGGAAAGTATTATTTGCCTCTATTTATTTTTTGCCCCTTTTGCTTTGGAATAATGGGAGACATCATTTTTAGATGCCAACGTGCTTACATATTTGTCGACTTCTTTCTTATGGCTATAAATGATTAATAGATTTTGTGCAAGGAAACTACTTTTTGATTCACCAAACAATCAAAAAGTTTAGTTGGAGAGTACTATTCGTTAGGGTTAGAGGTGGTCTAGAATGTGAGAAAATACTTTTATGAAATAAATGAATTATATTAAAATTAAAAAAAATTATAAATTATTCATTTTGTCATTGTCCGTGAGATTCCGCAAGTGTACGGATCGTGACATGTAATAAAGTGAATTTTATTTTAAATTCGAATATCGTCCCACAGAGACTAGTATTTACTATAAAGTTTTAAACTAACCTAGTTTCAATTTAAATTAAAATGACAACTAATAATCAAATCAAGTTATATTTTTCTAAACGAAATTCTAATAATTAAAGTAACGAACTATTTAATAAAATAATTAACTCAAATTAAAGTTGGAGAAAATATTATGTGATTTGGTAGTTAGGATTTCCGATTTCACTTCGATTATTTATCATACATTTAATTCCAATTTAATCAGTCATTTTTCATATATGTCAAAGATCGAATTAACATGATATAGTTAGTGATCTTTCTCAAGCAACACTAATTTTATTCATATGCCCAAACTTACTATATCTTTATGTAAATTCACACACATAAAAACGCATTAATCTATATGAATTCAACATAGATTATAATTATCTCTCGACCTCTTATAATGTCTATGTTAATTATTGCACGAGCTAGAATTATATATCTACTCTCGGTTTCAATATTATTCCATAAATCAATTAATTGTTGCGCAAACAATTAAAACATTAAACACACAATAATTAATTAACAAGTATTAAAATGACATAAAAAACTTGAAATTAACATATAATAAAAACCTAAGTTCTATCATCAATCCTAACATAAAAATATTTAGCTACTCATAATGTTGAGTTTAAACATAGAAAAGTGGAAAGAAATCACCTAGAAGTGAGGAAACGTGAAAATTTATGATGAAACTTCGTCCTGCTTTCTCCAATCCGTGAATATATATATATATATATATATATATATATATATATATATACACACACACACACACACACACAAAGTGTCCATGAAACGGAAATTCTTGTTTTAATGAAATTTGTTGTTTTAATGGAAAATTTATTTTCACTGTTAATTTTATTTTGATGGGTTTTCAAGATTTTTTTTTTTTTTTTTTTAGTTTAAAATTTTTTAACTCCATTATTGGGCTTCAAAATTTACAATTCTAAGGCCCGTGAAGAAGTATTGGATGTCATGCTCATTTTATAGATACACTTCTCTCCAAATGTTTCATAAACTTCCAATGTGGGATTGTGCATTTTATATATGCTATTAACTCCAATAGTTTTATAAACTTCTAATGTGGGATAGTGACAACAAAAAATAAATGTTAAAATGCTTATCAAAATCATTTTCAAATATATGTCTAATTGATTAATTTGATTTTGAATTACAACTAATTAAATTGTAATATTCACTTTCATTCTTTCATTTATTTAATTTTCAAATTTAACTTAAATTGCACTTAATTATTAATATATTAATGTTAGATATTATTTTCTATAAGTTTAAAATATTTTAATTTAACAAAGTAAACTATTTAAACATATTTATTTTTAATTTTTAGTGTTGGGACTAATTGTAGGATAATGAATCTAATTAGTAAAGATATATTTACTTTGAATTATTTTTATATATTTATTGCACTCGGTTCGACTCCAATTGAATTTCCACGAACTTCACGTCGGAATCATTCTCGATTGTGAACCAAAACCCTTCATCTCCATTTTCAGATATCGAAATTATCAAATCCGCAGACTTTTCATATAAATCATATGATTAATGCTCATGTTTAGTTCCTTAATTAATAAAAACAAATTAAAATTCTTCTTACATTAATTAACAATATTATAGTATTATATTAAATGTTTAGTAATTATTATTTTTAAATATTAAATGATTTTATGATATAGTAAAAAATCTATTTTTTTATAACATAGAAAAAAATTATTTTTTAAAATAAAAATATATTTAATGTCTTAAAAATAATTAAAATAATATTAGAAATAAGAAACGCATTATGACGTTTATTCTTCGTATTGACACGCCTAAATTTGTGATTCTTGATTCTCAACATCGACGTCTCGCAACGCATTACGTATTTTAGAACATTATTAATAAATGAATGAGAAATGCAAAAGGCTTTGTACTACTACATTTTAGTCACTAGGAAAAAATGAAATTAAAAAACAAAATGGATGTGGAGATTATCAATTTAAAAATGCTAATAATTTATTTGGTAAGGTACATTGAACCCAATGAAGAAAAAATATATATTTATTTAGTTTTGTATTATAATGTTATCTATTATTTTATTATGTACAAAATGTTCATAATTAAGTGCAAAATTTAATATAGCCCATGTCTGGTCCTGCTGAAAAAGGAGCTTTTCTGTGGTTTTTGGACCGTTGGGTTGCAACGGTCCAAAAAACAGGGACCTTGGGCTTAAAAAATTTTGGACAGAATTTCCGATTCTACCCTCGTGTGTTAGACCTGCGAACTTTCGAAGTTATACGATGAAATCTGGATGATTTTGCCACTACGCGTTTGTTATTCAATTTTTGCTGAGTTGGTTGCTCAAGTTGCTGGAGACTTTAGGGCGAATAGTGGTGGTCCTAAAGTGATAAATTCGTATCTCTCATAATTTACGGACTCAGATAGGTCCGCTTCGGTAAATTGGCTAATCTTATTTAAATTTCTGCATTAACGCGTCATTGTGTGGGTGACATTAGGATTGTGGTTACCGTGAAGGGGTAATAATTGCTTGTGCTAAAAATTTAGGAACTATTTGCTCTATTTGAAGTGTTAGTTTTAACTACAAGTTGATAATTACTTCTGTGTTTAATTGCGTGAGATTTTGAATTTTTTTTTGATATACCTTCTTGTTGCATCGACTATTTCTTTAAAACACCTAGACTTGACCCATTTACACATTTCCTTGACCTGAGATCTTGAGTCTCACGAAACCCTTGGAATTTAGAACGATGTATATTGTTGCTTTAGAATTTTGTATGACCTATTTGTACCTTTTTTGTTCTGTTTTTCAAAATGTCTTCACATTTCGAAATTAGAATTTTTAATGGGAAATGTGGACTTTTCAATTTGGCAACAAAAGATGAAGGGAATTTTGGTTCAATTTCAAAAGCCATAGATGACAAATTTTCTGCAAAATTTAACAAAAACAATGAAGGAAGAATATGATGCACTTGTTTACACTTCAATTATTTTACGCCTATCCGACACCGTTTTGAGAAAGTTGGAAAATTTGACTCTACCAAAGAACTTTGGCAAAAGCTGGAAGACTTATATTTGCTTAAGTCTACTCCTAATAAATTGTACTTGCTTGAAAGATTTTTCAACTTTAAAATGGATCCTTCAAAGGAACTTGATGATAATTTGGATGTTTTAACAAGTTGGTTCAAGATATCGTTAATTGTGATGAGAAAGTGTTTGATACGTATAAAGTCATTATTTTGCTGAATTCTATGTCTGATTCATATAGAGAGGTTAAGAGTACAATTAAGTATGGTAGAGACATTTTAACACCCGTGATTGTCATATATTCCCTTAGGAGTAAGGAGATAAAGATTAAAGTTGAAAGAGGGAATAAGAGAAGTGGTAAGTTGCCTATGATAAGGAGTAGAATGAAGTTCAAGACAACGTTGATTCGAGTAGTGATGAGAGTAATGAGAGTGGTAAGAAGAAGGGCAAAATATGGGACAAGTTTAGTGGTAGATGGTGTTACAACTGTGGTAAGTCTGGATACTTTAATAGTGATTGTCCCAAGAAGGAAAATGATAAGCAAAATGGTAAGACATGAGGTTAGGCGAATTTGGCTATAGGGTCTAGTGATGACCCTAGTGAGGTTTATTGAGTATAAACCTAGTTACCGTATGTGCATCTGTGTGTAATCCTTTCTGCATGTGTGTGATTGCTCAATTCTATTACATGATTATATGTTGTATTTTAATGTATTTGATATGTGCATTAGCATTAATTGGAGTGATCTTATTACTTGATGTAATTGTTTGCATGCATAGTGGGTTTGGAATGCATTAGCAGTGTGTTGTATGTATTTTGGTAAGGTAGAGTATAAATGCCTAGAGGTACATTGGTGGTTTGTACCGGGGATGTGGAGTGTGGCATTTGGATCACGAGTGAAGAAGTGATTAAATGACTGAAATCTTTTATCTATAAGAGACCCTGATCAGGTGGAGTATGAGAAATGCAATTCTATCATTTATGTTAGGTGGAGATCCATTATCCACATAGGTTGGGAGAAGTGATGTGGTGATAGAGGATTATCCCAAGAACTTAAGATCTTTTGGCTTACTAGTTAGACATATGTTGAGTGATTAGCTTAGTGAGCATGGTGGGCGATAAGGTGGGATATATGTTCTCGAGGTGTGAGTAATACGGAATGAGATATGATAAATGTGGTGAGATCTTTTCGAGGGATTATTTATGCATTTGTTGCATAAGTGTTGGCTTATTGATTAACTTGGTATTAATATATCATTCTTTGTGAACATGTTTGAAAAGATCTGTGTTATCATATATGATCTCCATCGTATGTTTCTTTGCTATTGATTGATTACTATGATTATTTGCTTCTACTTGGGTGTTCTTAACCTTAGCCATGGGAAGTATATGGAGCAAGTATGGTATGCGTTTTGGGTTCGAAACACGAGGTAAGGTTTGTGATACCAATTTTATTGATTAATTTATTATGCAAGTATAAACTATGTATTTTGGTTACCTGCTGATTTGTTGGGCATCAAGGTAGATTTGTTGGGCATCAAGGTAGAGATGATTTTAATAAAAGATATGAAACGGCAAAGAAGTAAATAAAATTTAACATTCTTTGATATGGTTGAAGGATTTGGACAAATTAACATTTTTTAATGGGTGCAAAGGTGATCGGGTTTGGTCGGCTTCAAGGCGAGTCATATCATGGGCTGGCTTCTTTGATGAGGCAAGTTGTGACAAATATGAAAATATCTCTAAACGAAATGAAAAGCCTTTGAATTCCGTTATTGAGTTTGAGCTTTTTGAAGTGTAGGAGATAGATTTTATGGGGCCATCTTTTTTCACGAATCACAATGCGTGTTGGTAGCGGTGAACTATGTATTAAAATGAGTTGAAGTAGTGGCTACACTTTCTAATGATACAAGGGTGGTGATTCACTTTTTGAGAAAGAATATTTTAACGTGTTTTGACCTCCTTATTAGTGATGAATAAAAGTACTTTTGTAATAGATAATTGACTTTCTTTTAACTAAGTAAAGGGTCAAACATGAGGTTGCACTCATTATCATAGCTTAACTAGTGACCAAGTTGAAATCTTTACCTGAGAGATGAGGAAGATTCTTGAGATGACAGTGAATGCTTCACAAATTGACTAGTACAAAAAGCTAGACGATGCACTATGGACATATCGCACCGCATTCAAAACTTTTATAGGCATGTCATCATATCGGCTTGTATTAGGGAAGACCGTTTACTTGTTGAGCTGGAGCATCGAGTTTATTGGGCTAAGGAAAATATTTACCCATCAATGCTTTCTTGAACTGATTCTAAGTGAGATCACGTTGTTGTTTTGCAGTCCTAGTACGTGTTTCAAACTCCCACCAATGTCTAGCATCGTCAATCAACATGAACTTCGCACAAGAAACCTTTTGAGCATCTTTGCAGCTGCAAGTCTTCTCAGCCACTCATCTGCTGTTAAAGGATCACATTTACCATCAAATGACGTGGGTCTGAAATGACGAAACCACTCAACGGTTGAGCCCATGGTGTTGGCACTTCCCGTTGCATTATGAGGTGCCGCTTGTGCCCGCTGCTTGCCTGCCCAATGTCTTGTACTGTCCTCGATAAATCTCTGAACATAGCAACTTGATGTCGTTGTCGTCGTACCATTTCCTTTAAATAAAGATGCTTTATTTTAGGAAATATTCAACCATACTACACTATTTTTTAGAGGTCTCGCTAAGTTTAACAATGTATGTTGTGTATATAATGCTAAGTCCAAAGTGCTATGTATTTAAGTTTTAGTCATATCAGAATGGTATTACTAATCGCACAATCCTATGCAAATACTAATATACTCAATTAACATACTTTTGAAGCAATAAAATGATGTGTAAGGAAATGCTCGTTGGATTATGCAATTAATTAGTATGAAGGATAATAACAAGATTCTTCATCGTTTCGTAACTTGAAAATACTTGACGATTGCAGATTGATGAACACTAGATGCCACGAATCTTGTGACATCATCATCATCATTTTTTTGAAAAATGAAATTTTTTTTTGCTATAAAAGTTTCTAAACTGGAATTTTCTTAAATTTGGAGTGGGTTTGAAACATCGCTTTTTTTTTTTTTTTTTTATACCTTATTTATTTGAATAATGTGCGACTAAAAAGTCATCAAGGTGAAAAGGGGGTCACAAGTGGACCGCTTAAATCCCAAACTTTCCTTGGACATTTTAGGTCATTTTGACAAAGGCTTTCAGATTTACAAATACGCAAATCAAGAAAACTTGAACAATGAATTCTAGTAAATTTTAGGGTCCGTTTGATTGCAGGGTGAAAAATGGGTGGAAAGAAAATATTTTACAGGGAAAAGATTTTCCTAAAAATTATTTTATTGAGAATTGTAAGTAATTGTGTTTGATTGATATAATTTTTCATGGAAAATGTTAAAAGTTTGTTGTCCATTTGACTTCATTTTTTATAAAAATTGTCCATTAAAGTGATAATATTTTATACTATTAGTTCTAGAATTTGTTCAAATTATCAAAAAAAAAAAAAAAAAATTGAAAAAAAAAATAATCATACCGAATGTCATTCGTTTGACTTTGTTTTGCATAAAAATTATCAATAAAAGTGAAATTGTTTTTATCATTGTGTCTAGAATTTCTTCCAACTGCAAAAAAAAAAAAACTGAAAAATATTTTCTCACCAAAATATCAAGAATTTATTTTCCTCAAAAATGTGGAAAATTTAGAAAGTTGGAAGATATTTTCCCAGAAAATTTCACCAATCAAACAATATAAAAGTTCCATGGAAAATCCGACTTATCGAACGGAGCCTTTTTTTATTTTATTATTTGCAAAGTCTACATGAAAGTAGACATTTTCTTTGATCCTGAACTCCGAATTCTAGCAATCCGATGAGTGGTAAAACATGAATTTCTTAACGTGTTTAAAAAAAAAAATTAATATAATGATATATTCAATAAAAATTGAACAACCTTTAATGAAAGATAAATTTAATTTAATAAAATATGCATAACATTTTGGAATCATATCTTTCATCAAAACATTAATAAAAACAAATTCTAACCTGCTATAAAATTAGGACTAACTAAAAGTTCTAATGTTACTCCAAAACTAATCAAATTCAACATATAAGACATTTCGTGACGAGAATCCATTGGTCCGACACATCCATCCATCCACGTTTGTCCAACATGCTATTTTTTACTTGAAATTTGTAAATAAAGAGGGATGAGTATAACAAATTATACTCAATGAGATGCTTGCTACTCCACATTCAGTTCAAACATGAAATTATACATAAATTATCTTATCAACATAAAATGAGAATTATAACAAAATGAAAAATGATAATTCTAGCAAGTGCTGCAAAATAACGTTAAAGCTAATTGAAAGTACGCCTTAAAATGTATCCTGATTTCTCACGAAGGGGTACTAAAATAATTAAATT
Source organism: Fraxinus excelsior (assembly GCA_019097785.1). Lineage (NCBI taxonomy): Eukaryota > Viridiplantae > Streptophyta > Magnoliopsida > Lamiales > Oleaceae > Fraxinus > Fraxinus excelsior. The sequence goes on along the minus strand of CM032635.1, from coordinate 17,848,246 downwards.
CATTCATAAAAACGCATTTGAATGGATGTGGAAAAACCACTAATAGCACTGAGCACATTACCTCAAACTGGTAAATAACAATTCTTGAATTGGCCAAAGCGAAGAATAAAATTGAAACTTTTTTGAAAACCTTCTAAAAGTTTTAATATGGGTTTCTGTTGAACATTTAAAGAATGAAACGGAAGTTAAATAATGTATTTTGTGGCAAACATATGTCTATCAAATTGAATAACTATCACCTTAATTGGATTTGTAATAATTAGTCTCATTAACCATACCGTCAAGATAAGTTTTCCTATTTTTATATAAAAACACTAGGGCATATAAAACCTCTTCAGTAGTTGGACGGTCCTTTGGATCAAAAGCAAGTAGCATTTCTAATAGTCTGAGAGCCAAAGGATCTGCACAGAGCCGGTTCTGGGCCAAGGCGGATAAGGCCCACGCCTCTGGCCCAAAACTGGAGGGGGCCTCATCCCCCCCCCCCCCCCCCCCTTTTGTTTTCTGTTTGGCCCAAACCAAAGGACCTGAATTTTGGCCCATTTTTTTTAATTATTGAATGGTAAACGGACTGTCTTCCCCTTTCATAATTTCAATTCAACTCCAACTCTCTAACCTTGAACCGCCGCGACGCCGCACCGACGGCGACTGAAAGCAATCACCATCAAGTTCACTGGAAGATGACATATCTACGGTGGGTTGTCCTAATGTGTGAAAAAGGCTCGAAGATATCTTACCAGGCTACACGAGTGTAAGTTGTGTAACTCTTTTCCCTTGCAAGTTACTAGTGAGAGACTAAGGCTGAGCGAATGGCCCAATACCCAACTATTTGCAAGTCAGTTCGCAGATGATTCGCCGAAGATGGAACAGTGGGTTGTGAGATGTGACAGCGATTTTCGTCGAAATTCTACTTTTCAAGTAAACAATGATTTGCTCTAACTTGATAATGAAAATGTTCAAAGCCTTGTCGGCTTATATATTGTAGCCTGGTCGTTTTATATGAATGGTTATTATAGCTTGTAAGATCAATTGCACATGCACATATAGTAACTGTTCAGTTTTAAGTTATAAATACGTTACATAATATACGGTTGGATTTACGTTGATTCTTTGGGGGGAGGCAATTTTCGGAGTTCGTCTCGGGCCCCGAAAATCACAGGACCGGCCCTGGATCTGCATTTGGAAACTTCTGAGCAAAGACCACAGGTTGCTTCTTGCGCATGCTGGTAAGATATCTTCGAGCCTTTTTCACACATTAGGACAACCCACCGTAGATATGTCATCTTCCAGTGAACTTGATGGTGATTGCTTTCAGTCGCGGCGGTTCAAGGTTAGAGAGTTGGAGTTGAAATGAAATTATGAAAGGGGAAGACAATCCGTTTACCATTTAATAATTAAAAAAATGGGCCAAAATTCAGGTCCATCGGTTTGGACCAAACAGAAAACAAAAAAAAAAAAAAGAGGGGGGGGGGGGGGGGGATGAGCCCCCTCCAGTTTTGGGCTCAGCGTGGGCCTCATCCGCCTTGGCCCAGAACCGGCTCTGTTAACCATGTCTATAGCTATTTTACTTTTCCAAAAAGTGGCCAAAAAATAATGAAGGAAAGGAATATGTATACTATTTCATTTACAACTTATTTATTTCCACTTTGATCCATCAACTATTACAGAAAATATAGATGTAAATTAACTATTAGGCATAACAAATTGACTTGCATAAAGACTTGACTAGACATATATTAATTGATAAATAAATTATATGCAACACAACTGAAAAATACGAGGTTCTATTGAATGTGTGGTTACAAACTAGAAAAAAAAAAAAGTTTTGGGTTTGCGTATAGAATTTTATTTTTATTTTTTTTGTGAACGAATGGTTGAAATGTATATTAAAAAAATTCAAATAATGATTGTTGAAAAGGGGTTTAATTTCACAGCATTTTTTCACACCCACAAGGTGATCGGCGAAATGTTCAAACGAAGTTTAGGATGGAATTTGAGCCCATTTCCACACAAATCACATTCTTTCGCCGTGTGCACACTTTTATATTTGCATTGCATAATCACAATGTTGTGTTCACATGAGGTGTGCTACACACCATAGCGTCGATTTCACAATTTCCGACTCCTATCTTCATCCGCCTCCTTTCATGCAATTCATGGTCTGTTTGTTGATTATTTTTGCTTCATTATATACATTCGACTTTCATCCTTTATGTAGCTCTACTATTTATGATTTTCATCTAAAATTGAAGGTAAAACAATAACATAAAAACTACGGACACTAAATGCAACGGGAAAATGGGATTGGAAAAGCTCTAATATTGCCTCCAACATACGATACACCCCCCGGTGAGTCTTTGCATCCCTCTTTAGTTATTATTATTAATTTGTGCTTTATAATTGCATTATGATGATCACTTATATAATTGTTTTATGTGTAAGTTACCGCTTTCCATATATATAAAAAGAACAAAAAGATTGAAAAGCATTAAAAATATTTTATTTTCCGTGCTTCAAAATAATTGTGTATAGTACTTTTGGCTTCCAAGTAGAAATTAGGTAGGAATCATTAATGAGAAGTCTAATCCTAATTATTCATTCCAATAAAGGCATTCATTAGACCAGAAAGAATGAGGTAAAAGTATAGGAAGAAATGAACTATAACAAAAATGGGGAGTTCATTTAATGGGCCTAGTCAAACTAAGTTTTAGTTTAAAAAGCCCACCAACTAAGTTTTTTAGTTAGATGGCCTCAAGATACAAATAAAAGGAAAATACAATTTGTAAATTACTAAAATATCCTTGTATTTAAAAAGACACTGCACGGATATTCGTAACGATATTGATATCGTTCCCGTAACAAAAAAACGACCTGAATATCGTTTCAGTATGAAATACATGTTAATTTTCGTAACGATATGGACATCGTTCCTGTAATAAAAAACGACTTCAATATCGTTTCCGTACGAAATACACACTGCTTCACTGATCTTCGTAATGATATAGAAATCGTTCTCATAACAAACAAAAAACGACTTGGATATCGCTTCAGTATAAAATACACGCTAATTTTCGTAACGATTTGGACATCGTTCCTATAATAAAAAACGACTTCAATATCGTTTTCATGAAATCGTTCTCATGAAATCGTTCTCGTAACAAAGTAATGACGTTCATATCGTTCCAGTATAAATTTGTCGAGTTGGAACTCATTTCAGTCAACATCGTAACTAGAACGACATATAAATGTCATTTCTTCCCATATAAAACGACAAATATGTCGTTGTAGTGTCAAACCCACAAAACAAAGTAACGACATTCATATCGTTTTAGTACAAATTGGCGAGTTGGAACTCGTTTAAGTCAAAATCGTAACTAGAACGACATATATGTCATTTCTTCTTATATGAAACGACGATGATGTCGTTATAGTTTCAAACCTATGAAATAAAGTAACGATATTCATATCGTTTCAGTACAAGTTTGACGAGTTTGAAATCGTTGCAATTCAAATAATAACTAGAACGACATCGGTATTGTTTCTATTTACAGAAAACGAGAATTATATCGTTATACCTAAAAAAGGACAATTCGATCATCCATAACCACTTAACATACATTCTTCGTATGTAAGACAACAAAAATAGGTCATCGAGCGAGTTTAATCTCACTTCAAGAAATTAGGGGAACATTTGTGTTTCTATAATTCTCTATCACCTTCGAATTATGTTGATAGAAAGAAAGTATCTCCGTTCGCTCTTTCTGAGCCATGTGAGTGCTACATCAACCCACTTGATGACATTTTTCGATCTTCCTATGTATGTTGAAGGCATGATGTGTGGTTGTAGACGATCGAATCGTTTTTTCAGGCCAAAACGATATAATTGTCGTTTTTCATGAAAAGAAACGATATCGATATTGTTATAGTTATTATTTGAACTGGAACGATTTCAAACTCGTCAAATTTGTACTGAAACGATATTGACGTCGTTATGTTATTTTATGGATTTGATACATAACGATATCCATATCGTTTCAATACAATTTTGACTTGATATCGTTTCAGTTTAAATCATAGCTAAACGATACATATATCATTTTAGTTTATATACAACGATAATTATATCGTTTTGGCTAAAAACGACGATTCGATGTACATGACAACCCGACATGCGTTCGACATACGTAGGATGATTGAAATTGATCATCAAGTGTGTTTGATCTCACTCAAAAGAAATTATGGTGATATTTGTATTCTTATGACTATAT
>CM032635.1:17771481-17836481 GCA_019097785.1 Fraxinus excelsior | reverse complement strand
TCAGAATGCTGCATACAAGGAATGTACAGAAGCTATACAAAATTACGCCTAGCTCAGGACACTTGTGAAACCCGTTCACTAGTCAACAGATTGTGCACATTCTTAATCATTGGAATTGTAATGGAAGCAGGTCAGCATATTTGTTTAGGAGTCAAATAATTGCTTTGTATTGAAAAAATAAAAATAAAAATAATTGAATTGTTCATTTAATCACTTCCCAATCTGTCTCAATAAGTTACTTATTTCTTGTCCCCACTCCACCCAAAAAAAGAAAAGTTCTGTATTTCTTTATTTTACATTATTATTAATAAGTACTCCCCCATTAGAGTGGTCTACAATAAATAAAGGTCAAATAATTGGCAATAATTGGTCCTCTTTCCATGTGACGTTTTCTTCTGACCATTAAAATCGAGCTGACCATATGTAACTATTGTCATCCTTTGTGAGGAAAGGGGCTCTGTTGGAGTCTTGGAGGAGTGCTTTCCTTCTTTTTAGATTTATCTTTTGCACGTTTATTTATAAGGATGATGCTCAAGAGGGAGTTTCCATTCTATATTGTGGATAGACAACAGAAAAACTTAATATTATTTTTTCCTTCATTCTTCACTGTCTTCTGCTTGATATTGTATTTGATATACTCTCCTTTTTCTTATCGAGTTTACAGCTATTGCTCGCACTGTGGGACATTTGTCCAAAAGTGCTGAAGTCATGAAGCTTGTTAACAATCTTATGAAGGCCCCACAAATGGCTGTTACCATGCAAGAATTCAGCAAGGAAATGACCAAGGTATACTTTTCATCTTTCTTGCAATAAAAAGATGACAAGAAGACGACTCCAGAAATGGCTTTTACATTTGAGTCGGTTTATTATCTGTTTATCATGTCCATCAAACTACTCTGTTTGTCACTTGCAACAATTAAAACACTTCCCGCGTTTCCTTCAGTTTCACCCTAAGGCAACCTGTTGAAAATGATGGCTTTGTGTGAGCATAAGAAAATCAATTGTTTTAGGAATGTTATACAACCCCAAAAATGGTTTTAGCATGTTGCATAATATTTTAACTTCTTTGTCTAATTCCAGTATTAGTTGCTGGTATTGAAGTTGTTATTGAGTTGACTTTTTATTGTTTTGTCAAGCTAGCAGTGTCTTGTTAATGGTGTTTGGATCAAGCTTTTCCTTAGAACTTCTGTAATATATAATATGTGTTCCATGTTCTACAAATTGCTTCTATTTTTCAATGCCAACAGATCAAGAAACACGGTGTGCTGCCATAAATGAAAACAAAGCTCCCCATTTGATTGAATTGCTTCTTTCCTGCTGTGTAATATAAATGAAAACAAAGCTCCCATTCCATTGGAACCACATGACACATTTCTAAAGCCTTTTAATGTACTCAAACCTTTGCTCAAATAAGTCCTGGCAGCAATATTAAAATTCCAAAATAATGAACAAGTCTCCACACCCAAAGCTCAACCAAGAACAAAACAAATCCCCTGTATGCAAAATGTACCTTATATTGAAGCATAGAATATGAGACTGATTTAATTGATTCTGAAGCACACTTGGTAAGAATAGTAAGCAGTGTAATTGGTAATTGATAATAACATATCTACTTAAATATATATAAGCAAGACCATCAATTTTGGAACATCAATTCGAATCACTAAACTTGGAAACAAACTTGGAACATCAATTCAGCAAGAGCAATTGCACACATATTTTCTCCTTAAATATTTGCCCTATTGTGCTTGGGACATCTTTGTGGTGCACAATATTTTTCAGTTTGGGGCAATGATGATGGCTGGGATGTTAACGTAATGCAATTTGAGTTGAACCAATGACGCATTAGCACTGATGTTCGATTATGTTATTGCAGGCAGGTGTTATTGAAGAGATGGTGAATGATGCGGTGGACGATGCACTCGATTCAGAAGACATTGAAGAGGAGACTGAAGAAGAGATTGACAAGGTCCTGACTGCAATTGCCGGTGAGATTGCTGCCCAACTTCCTGAAGCAACCAGAAAGGAAAATCTAAAGCAACCCGTGCGGAGTGTAGAAGATGCAGAGGTATACCTGAACCTAACTTGCAGAAATTTGCACATGGGTTGGTTTCGTTCTTTCTTTTTTCTCATTAAGTTTTGTGAATGTGAAATTATAGGAGAATGCCGATGATGATGAAGAGCTAGAAGAAATAAGGGCACGTCTTGCAAGAGTTCGATCGTGACCTATATTTGTCTCTGGGGAGCAATACGTGGAAGCATTGTGTATTGGAAAACCTTAGTTGTAATGTAAAATATCTGATATTCTTGATTCTGCTCGTCAGTAATTTTAGTTCTCTACAGTATTGCACATAGGCACACTGGCTGGCATGTATGCGACAAAAGTTATGCCTATGAATGCTTTCATCGTGAATGAAAGAAAAATGAAACAGAACGCTTGCTTGGTTCTGTGATTTAGCATCGATTGTACAAAAATAATTGGGCACATGAACGAGCAAGACTAACCCTCTAATTTTCTGTTGCTTAGTCAAAATTTTGAGAAAATCCATGTTTGGTACACATTAAAATTCTCATTTTCATTATTCTACTTATTTTCAGCCACATATTCTTCAATAAAAAAATATTTTACATCACATCAATAATTTTTTATTTTTTTAAACTACACATTCTCTATCAATTTACTATTCGAGAATACATTCTTCCAAAATAATGTGGCTCAAACATAACAAAAACTCGATTTGGACTTAAGAATTTGTACAGAAAAATTGGAATTACCCAAAATCATATTCAAAAATTGAGTTATTGACAAAGGCTAGTTAGAATGTAATTTGGGATTTAGATGAGTAGGGCAACTTTGGTCCATTACAGTCATTTCATTAAAAATTTGAAAAGTATGTTCAAGCCTTTGCGAGTATACATATTACTATTACAATTTTTGTTTGTTCTCATCACTTTATAATCACACCCTAATTAAAAAGATATTTTTGATAAATATAATAAAATAAAGGTACACCACACACATCTAAATCCTCTCACTGCATTTTTTTTTTTTTACAACTCCATTATTAAAATAAATAGTTGAAAATGAGTAAAGAAAAAGAAAAAAAAAATTATATTGTGAGCCAAAAAAAAACTACTAAAGGAGATAGAAAGAAAAACCATTTTTAAATATTTTGACGTCATTTTTTTTTCTTTTTTTAACCAAAAATTGCTGCTTTCTAACTTCGGATTTAGTTAACTTACATAATAGAAACAAGTGATAACCGAAAATTAGGGTACTATTTGAGATATCCATGGGATATGGCAGTTGGTAGAGGAATTTTTTTGAAAAGAAAAGAGAGTTTTTTATTCTTATTTATATCCAATTTAATAAAGAAGAAAAATACTTAAAAATATGGTCTAATAAAAAAAAAATTCTTACCAATTTTTAGTTAGTACCAAAAAAAAAATAAAAAATAAAAAAATGTGTGACTTTTTTGTGAATGAATTAATTGACTAAACTTACAAGTAAAAAAATAAAAAACTTATTTCTTATTAAGTAAAGAAAAATTACTTACTTTAAATTATAATCTTGAAAAATAAAAGAAATAATTCACGCATTATAAGCTTGGACGCAAACATGTAGGAGAAGTTGCAAAGGAATCGATGAAGAAGAAATATGTTGATGCCTTATGAATTTGGGTCTCTCCAAAACGCCAACAAAAACACAATAACAAGAAAATACGTAAACTCCTCGTCCTCCCACGAAGCTCTTCCTTTTCCATTCCCTTTTATTGCAACAATAATTGAAAATTTGAAAAAAAAAAAAAAAGAGATTAATTTTTGTCAAGGAATTTGTACAAACAACATTTTTGATAATCGTGAGGTTAAGGTTCGGTCCTACGTACATCGCATTCAAAAAACACAACTTATCGTATTGATTATCGGTAGGGCTTTTCAATTAATAATTTTATTGACTTCCAGTTATAAACAATACAAAAACTTTGAATTAAAGAACTCAATCACATTCATACATTAAAGGCAAATATAGAAATTCTGTCTCTTGTGGTGATTAGAACCCTCAAATTATTCAAAAAAAAAAAAAAAAATCTCGCTAGAAAAGTCTCGATCTCAAAAGTTTATATCAAGAAATTGAACATTAAAAGTGGGTTTCGTCATTCGTGCCTCTAGACGAACAAGATTTTAATTTAGTTGACCAGCTCACTTCAGAAAAAAAAAAAAAAAAGGGACATCAGGGACTGGAAATAAATTGTGGAAATTTTCTATCAGCATTAACAAGGGATTTGCCAAATTGTGTGTAGTTTCATTGCTGATGTTTGTCTATTGCATTAATTGATCTGGAAAATATTGTACTAATTTGAATATGGAATATGCAAGTTTCTTCTGTGCATGTTGAATGTTCACACTCATTTAGGTATATGCTTTCTTCAATATCAATGTAGAAATATATGGCTCGAGACTACTTCATGTTTGTCTACTACATTTTAAGTAAATCTACTTATAAGCAAAAAAATAAGGTTTAAAATAACTATTTCATTGATGAAACTTATAAATAGATAAATTAAATACATTAGTTAAAATTAACTTTTGAAAAAAATTAAAAATTCACATTTTTACTTAAAAGTAAGGAAAAAAAGTCATCAAAACAGGTTTTGAAAAAAAAAAAAAAAATCTAATTAATCGAGAAATTTTACTTCTTTTATGCTTAGCTAAACGTGTTCTATATAAGGAGAAAAATGATGAAGAGATTGTTTTTCATCTTTTTGTTAATGGTGTTAACAAATATAATCTTTAGCTCCGAACTGAGCTCCGAATCCATCTATAGCTATACTTAGCCCCCCATTTGGTGGGAATTAAAATTAAATTTTGTTTTAATCAATTTTGATAAAAGTTGATGAAATGTGTGATTGAAAAATTATGGATCCCATGAAATACTTGGTTAAAATTCATTGTTGACTTTGAGTTAAATTAAAATCTAGAATTTAATTCCTACCCAACAGGGACTTAATTTCCTTAGAAAAATTGTATATATTCTTTAAATAAGTCCATTAATCATTCCTCTATTAAATTCAGCATGATGATTAATTATAAATTAATGGATAAGTATACCATCATCCCTAATAAATGTTGCTTATCTCTCTCTCTCTCTCTCTCTCTCTCTCTCTCTCTCTCTCTCTCTCTCTCTCTCTCTCTCTCTCTCTTGTAAGGCCTGTCTTATGGCCAAATGTGGGAAGCAACTATAATTGATATAATTACCAATAACATGTATCTTGTAACATGGGAATTGGCCAAATGTGGGAAGCAACTATAATTGATATAATTACCAATAACATGTACCTTGTAACATGGGAATTGGCTATAAAATCAAAACTGAGGTTGAACTAATTAAATAAATTTAATGAACTCCATTACTTCAGGTTTGACAAGAGAATTGGATAAATTAACTTAAAAGTATTTATAGGAGGAAAAAAAAACTAAAATTTTGTCTATGTATTCTAATGTCTAGTTATGTGCAGTACCATAAGCGCACATTGTTCATCGCCTTAATTTGTCATCTTCTCGACATTCCTAATTTTTTCCATTAGCGCCATCTATATTGAGGGAAGACAAATTTTGCAGCTGATGGTTGTTGAGATGTAGACAAAAATCGGATCTTATATTTTCAATCAAAGAAAAACCGAAATAGAAGACCAATTGATGAGATTGAAAGATGTCCCTCCAAAGTCGTACATACTATGTTCACCTAATACATCTTTCGCAAAATCATATATGTGAGGATGAAATAATATTTCCTCAATTTAAATTGAGTGTCTAATGTTACATATTCATGCGATTGAGTCATTGAATTTTTGAAATAATGTATTCAACTCGGACATGTTTGAAAATAATTTCAATATTTAAGGCCTTGGATCATTTCAAACTAATTATCTCATTGGAAAGAAAATCTTTTATTTCATGATAGGTTACTCTAGTCAACTCTCAAGTTTCATAGCTTTTGATCTGCTATCGTGATCATGCATGTTCAAAGTTTTTTTTTTATCTCATGATAGCTTACTCTCTAGTTGACTCTTGAGTTCCATAGCTTTTAATCCGCTACCTTGAACATGAACGTTCCATTTACAATCCATCTGCTTTAGATATCCCAACCAATATTGATAATGTAGGAAAGTATTCCAACTTTTGAGCAAAATTCTTATTATCTAATCTAAGGTAAAGAAATGTACACGAACAGCAACTGTTGACTTTATAAGTTGCAAAAATATACAAGTAGTCAAAAGTTGTATATAACTGCATGTATATTTTTTCTAATTGTAGGGCTCCATTTTCAGGGCATTTTTCTAGGGCAGTTTTCGCATAAACACAATAATACCTCTGTTTAGTGGGGATTAAAATCAAATTTTTAATAGATTTTGATAAAAATATATTGTTGAAAAGTTGTAGAATTCATAAAATATGTTATTGAAATAAATTGTTGATCTTGACTTGAATTAAAATTTTAATCGGTGCCAAACAGGGGTTAATACTATCTTGAATTACTTCAATTAAAAGTTTAATTTATTGAAATAATCTAAATTCTTTCTTGCAGATAAGATAGAGATACGTATTGAGAAAGTTGGATTAAAGTTGAGATTAAGTGTCGGCAAAGAGGCCCCATGCATGCAGTCACGTAGGACAGAGGTACCAAACAGTTGAACTAACCATTTATTTTGTCTGAATTCCACATTTTGTAACAATTTATAATAAATGTCATTTCTTGTGTAACAAAATGATATCATATGGATTTGAAAGTGATTTCTTAACAAATTAATCATTTGAATTATATACGTCCGTACAACATCTATATTTGTAACAAGCTTAAGTTGGTCTACCATGTTTGGCTTTAAAAATTTACTTGCTAGTATGTTTTAAAATAAATTACTCTTGAAACAAGAATAAACCATTGTTTGATTGAGATAAGAATCCAAAAATTTAGTATATTTTGATAAAAATTGATGGAATGCGTGATTGAAAATTTGTGAATGTCATAAAATGTGTGGTTAATTAAAGTTAATTATTGACATTGACTTTGATTTTAATCAACTTTTTACCCGAATCAAATAGGGGCTAAATAAGTTTTTCCTTGTTAAATTATAAAATAAGTAAGATACTTATTCACACATGTTTGGAGATAAAATTATTTTTAGTCCCTGTTTGATTTTGATAAAAATAAGATATTAAGTAAATTTTGATAACAGTAGATTAAACGTGTGGTTGAAAAGATGCGAGACCTGTAAAATATGTAATTAAAATTAATTATTAATTTTGGTTTAAATTTTACCAACTTTTTAGCTATACCAAACATGGTTTACTTGTTTTTAAACTTAATCGATTATGATTAATTCAAGTAGAAAGCTCCAATTTTTATAATTTCCACATTGAACAAGTGGGGTTTTTATGCCATTAAATGCAAAGTCTAACTGAAAACTAAAAATTCAAGAAAATTGAATTTTAAACATATTATTCAAACTTTCAAAGGGATTGCATCTAAGGTCGGTTATGAGAACCCCACAATTGTCTGCTGCACATGGCATTGTACCAAAATACAATAAAATAATATAAGTGAAAACATATAGTTACATGTACTATGATAATTTGATTCGTGTCATTTTTGAGTTAGGACAAATCGAATATCTCAATCATTAGATATCCTCTCAATTTTAGCAGCAAGTGCGCATTTTTTTAATAGTTGATGGAAATGATATTTCGATTTTGGATTTCTATCTAATCTGACGCTATAGATATCTATTGAACTAGAACCTCCCTTTCTTCACAGGGTTTTTGTGCCCGGGTCAATGTCAAACCCCCCACCAATAGGGGGGTGCCCGGGTTTGACCCGGGCACAAATCCCCTGTGAAAGGGGATTAACTCATTGAACTATGTAATCTAAAAACTTAAGTTGGTAACGAGAAATTATATGAATGTTTCATTGATGTAGATGAATTCCTAACGATTGCAAAAATTTCGAAATTTATGTGGAGTTTTTGATAGGGTAGGGTGAAGAAGATGAAGTGATTTTTATTTTTTCAACAAATTCACCTGTCAAAAAATAGATAGGGGACAAATTTGTAACCCTAGCAATAATAACTTACTTTAACGAAGCTATCTTTAGTTTATAAATGGGGAGTTCATTTAATGGGCCTAGTCAAACTAAGTTTTAGTTTAAAAAGCCCACCAACTAAGTTTTTTAGTTAGATGGCCTCAAGATACAAATAAAAGGAAAATACAATTTGTAAATTACTAAAATATCCTTGTATTTAAAAAGACACTGCACGGATATTCGTAACGATATTGATATCGTTCCCGTAACAAAAAAACGACCTGAATATCGTTTCAGTATGAAATACATGTTAATTTTCGTAACGATATGGACATCGTTCCTGTAATAAAAAACGACTTCAATATCGTTTCCGTACGAAATACACACTGCTTCACTGATCTTCGTAACGATATAGAAATCGTTCTCATAACAAACAAAAAACGACTTGGATATCGCTTCAGTATAAAATACACGCTAATTTTCGTAACGATTTGGACATCGTTCCTGTAATAAAAAACGACTTCAATATCGTTTTCATGAAATCGTTCTCGTTCTCGTAACAAAGTAACGACGTTCATATCGTTCCAGTATAAATTTGTCGAGTTGGAACTCATTTCAGTCAACATCGTAACTAGAACGACATATAAATGTCATTTCTTCCCATATAAAACGACAAATATGTCGTTGTAGTGTCAAACCCACAAAACAAAGTAACGACATTCATATCGTTTTAGTACAAATTGGCGAGTTGGAACTCGTTTCAGTCAAAATCGTAACTAGAACGACATATATGTCATTTCTTCTTATATGAAACAACGATGATGTCGTTATAGTTTCAAACCTATGAAATAAAGTAACGATATTCATATCGTTTCAGTACAAATTTGACGAGTTTGAAATCGTTGCAATTCAAATAATAACTAGAACGACATCGGTATTGTTTCTATTTACAGAAAACGAGAATTATATCGTTATACCTAAAAAAGGACAATTTGATCATCCATAACCACTTAACATACATTCTTCGTATGTAAGAGAACAAAAATAGGTCATCGAGCGAGTTTAATCTCACTTCAAGAAATTAGGGGAACATTTGTGTTTCTATAATTCTCTATCACCTTCGAATTATGTTGATAGAAAGAAAGTATCTCCGTTCGCTCTTTCTGAGCCATGTGAGTGCTACATCAACCCACTTGATGACCTTTTTCGATCTTCCTATGTATGTTGAAGGCATGATGTGTGGTTGTAGACGATCGAATCGTTTTTTCTGGCCAAAACGATATAATTGTCGTTTTTCATGAAAAGAAACGATATCGATATTGTTATAGTTATTATTTGAACTGGAACGATTTCAAACTCGTCAAATTTGTACTGAAACGATATTGACGTCGTTATGTTATTTTATGGATTTGATACATAACGATATCCATATCGTTTCAATACAATTTTGACGACATTGATATCGTTTCAGTTTAAATCATAGCTAAAACGATACATATATCATTTTAGTTTATATACAACGATAATTATATCGTTTTGGCTAAAAACGACGATTCGATGTACATGACAACCCGACATGCGTTCGACATACGTAGGATGATCGAAATTAATCATCAAGTGTGTTTGATCTCACTCAAAAGAAACTATGGCGATATTTGTATTCTTATGACTATATACAACTTTCGAACTATTCTAATGGAAAGAAAGTATCCTCGTTCGATCTTTCTAAGTCATTCGAGTGACATCAACCCACCCGATGACCTTTTTCGATCGTCGTACGTATGTTGAAGGTATGTTGGGTGGTCGTGGACGATCGAATCGTTATTTTTAGCCAAAACGATATAATTATCGTTTTTCATGAAAAGAAACGATATCTATGTCGTTGTAGTTATTATTTGAACTGGAACGATTTCTAACTCGTCAAATTTGTACTGAAACGATATGGACGTCGTTATATTATTTTGTGGATTTGATACATAACGATGTCCATATCGTTTCAGTACAATGTTGACGACATTGATATCGTTTCAGTTTAAATCATAACTAAAACGATACATATATCGTTTTAGTTTAAATAAAACGATAATTATATCGTTTTGGCTAAAAACGACGATTCGATGTACACGACAACCCGACATGCATTAGACATAAGTAGGATGATTGAAATTGATCATCAAGTGTGTTTGATCTCACTCAAAAGAAACTATGGCGATATTTGTATTCTTATGACTATATACAACTTTCGAACTATTCTAATGGAAAGAAAGTATCATCGTTCGATCTTTCTAAGTCATTCGAGTGACATCAACCCACCTGATGACATTTTTCGATCGTCGTACGTATGTTGAAGGTATGTTGGGTGGTCGTGGACGATCGAATCGTTATTTTTAGCCAAAACGATATAATTATCGTTTTTCATGAAAAGAAACGATATCTATGTCGTTGTAGTTATTATTTGAAACTGGAACGATTTCAAACTCGTCAAATTTGTACTGAAACGATATGGACGTCGTTATGTTATTTTGTGGATTTGATACATAACGATGTCCATATCGTTTCAGTACAATTTTGACGACATTGATATCGTTTCAGTTTAAATCATAACTAAAACGATACATATATCGTTTTAGTTTATACAAAACGATAATTATATCGTTTTGGCTAAAAACGACGATTCGATGTACACGACAACCCGACATGCATTCGACATACGTAGGATGATCGAAATTGATCATCAAGTGTGTTTGATCTCACTCAAAAGAAACTATGGCGATATTTGTATTCTCATGACTATATACAACATTCGAACTATTCCAATAGAAAGAAAGTATCCTCGTTCGATCTTTCTAAGTCATTCGAGTGACATCAACCCACTTGATGACCTTTTTCGATCGTCGTACGTATGTTGAAGGTATGTTGGGTGGTTGTGGACGATCGAATCGTTATTTTTAGCCAAAACGATATAATTGTCGTTGTTCATGAAAAGAAACGATATCTATGTCGTTGTAGTTATTATTTAAACTGGAACGATTTCAAACTCGTCAAATTTGTACTGAAACGATATGGACGTCGTTATGTTATTTTGTGGATTTGATACATAACGATGTCCATATCGTTTCAGTACAATTTTGATGACATTAATATCGTTTCAGTTTAAATCATAACTAAAACGATACATATATCGTTTTAGTTTAAATAAAATGATAATTATATCGTTTTTGCTAAAAAAACGACGATTCGATTGTCCACGACAACTCGACATGCATTCGACATATGTAGGATGATCGAAATTGGTCATCAAGTGATTTCGATCTCACCCAAAAGAAACTATGATAGTATTTGTGTTCTCGTGACTACATACAACTTCGAACTATTCCAATAGAAAGAAAGTATTTTCGTTAGTTCTTTCTAAGTCATTCGAAAAACATCAACCCACTTGATGACCTTTTTCGATCGACGTACGTATGTTGAAGGCTTGTTGTGTGATTGTGGACGATCGAATCGTTATTTTTAGCCAAAACGATATAATTATCGTTTTTCATGAAAAGAAACGATATATATATCGTTGTAGTTATTATTTGAACTGGAACGTCGTTATGTTATTTTGTGGATTTGATACATAACGATATCCATATCGTTTCAGTATAATCTTGACGACATTGATATCGTTTCAACTTAAATCATAACTAGAATGACATATATATCATTTTAGTTTATATAAAACGATAATTATATCATTTCTGTTAAAAACGATGTCATTTTTATTTTCATTTCTATTAAAAACGATGTCATTAACTACTACGATACGAAAGTTGTTATGTTATTTCGTGAATTTGACACATAACGATGTCATTATCGTTTCAGTACAATTTTGACGATATTGATATCGTTTCAATTTTAATTTTAATTAAAATGACATATATATCGTTTTAAGATATATAAAACGACAATTATATTTTGTAAGGTATATAAAAAGTATATATTGCACGTCGTAAAAAGTTTACGTGGGGATAAGGGGAAACAATAAAAAAAATTAATGGTTGAACCGGTAGATGATTACTTAAAAATATTATTTGAAATCAAATTAAAGATTTTTAAGTTAATTGTCACTAATTATTTATATATTTCGAAATCATAAATTTTGTAAACATTCAATTCATCTTAATTAAAATTAATCTTTTAATACATAATACGTATATAAAATAAAGTGAAATATTTGACTATAATTTTTCAAGATATTCAGAAATATAAGGTTATATATATGTTATTGCATTAAAATAAAAAATATTGTTCAATGTTTTAATGGTGTGAGAAGAATCATTTTTCTTAAAGGTTGAAAGTTCAAATCCTTGGATTTTGTAAATTTGAATATAATTTGGAGGGTGTATGGTAGAGATTAAAATCAGATTAAAATTGAAAATATAGCCGTTATTGTTGACTTTTATTAGACGGGTGGGACCCAATAACGGCCATATTTTCAATTTTAATCCGTACCAAACAAGCTCTTGTTAAGATATATATATAGGTTATTGCAAAAATATTAGCAATATTGTTCAATGCCCTAGTGGTGAGGATAACATCTAAAAAAAAAAAATTCTTAAAGGTTGAAGGTTCAAATCCTTGGACCTTGTAAATTTGAATTTGATTTGTCAAGATATATATATAGGTTATTGCAAAATAATTATCAAAATTGTTCAATGTCCTAATGGTGTGGGGAGCATTTTGTTTTCATTGAGGTGAAGGGTTCAAATCCTAGAACCTTAAAAAAAAAAGTTTTCCTCATTTATTTGATTATGCAAAGGAGGGTAAAATAGACATTTGCAATTTTTAAATAATTAATTCTTTTTTCTTTTTAAAAAATTTGGTCAAAGGCCATCTAAACAAAAACTTGTTTTGTGATGGCTATTCCAACTCATTTCCCCAACAAAAATCTAGTGTTGAGCAGTGCTACCTAACCTAGAGCAGAAAGAAGAAACTACTTGGATTTCTAATTAGGTTCATTAGCCTAGACGAAACTTGGAGATTGCGACATTCAATTATAGGAAGAACCATCACCAATTGGGTTAGCAACTTTCGAGCACGTTTGGGAGAGATTAAAATTGAAAAACTAGACGTTATTGTTGACTTTTATTAGACGAGTGAGACCCAATAACGACTATATTTTCAATTTTAATTGATCCGAAACAAACGGGCTCATTTGTTAAATCCAAACGAGCTTGAGATAGAAAGATGAGTATTGAGAATTTAACCTTTAGAATAATCAATCACCTTGAGAGTGATGATAAAGAATAAGTTGGGATTGTTCATTTTACAGTTGAAGAAACAAAATATTTAACTATTGAGGATTGAAAAATAACCAACTTAAAGTTTATAGTGATTGAATTGACTACACACACATTGATTTAGCATTGGATTAGCCACTGAATTGATTCCGATAACATACCTCAAAAGCCGTTTATGAATTGTTCTGGCGATTTCAAAACGTGCAACAAAATAACAAGCTATTTAACTATTATATTTCTAATATTGTTTGTGTGTTGAGTAGCTAATTTTGCCCTCGACGAACAAATATTAAAATATGTGAGTATTTGATAGGTGCATTTCTCCACCTATTCGGACTTCCAAGAATGGATATTTGAGAGTTAATTTGACAGAATAACCTCAAATTTGGATGCCTATTGATGAAAATAAGTGAAAATAGACCAAAGAAGGATAAAAATGAAGAATTGTAAAGTTCGAGGACTAAATTGAGTCGAGCCAATGAATGATGATTGAAGAAGATGTCAATAAATTGGATGAAATTAGAAATTGAAGGACTCGGAAAAAGTACAAAAGAGGACTCAAGATAAAAAGAATAAGATATTAAAGACCAAAGTGAAGACATGATAAAAGTGCTACCTTGCGAATGCAAGGTTGCCATGGAGAATTTCAATATGCCAAATTTCATAACTTCTAGAGATATTTTTTTTTATTTTATTTTTTTCCTTCTTTAACTCAAAACTCTTTATTGAGAGCTATTCTACTAAGTATTTAACCTACATTGAAGGCATAATTACGAACTACCAAGCATTAGAGAGAGAACAAGATGCAAGAAATCAAGAATTCTTCATTCCAATTCATATTTTGAAGATTATTTCTTGGGTTTTGGGTAGTAACGAAGAAGATGCAAAATGAATCAAGAAATATTGAAGAAATTCAAGGAATCAAGATTTATCCATTTTTTCTTTCTAAATCTAGAGTTTGGGTGACATCTCATAATTCAAACTAATTCTTGTACTTTTATAATGATCAGCTAAATATATGCACCCTTTATTGTGAAGTTTCAATATAATTTTTAAGACTTTGCTGTTAGATACTCGTTTACCTTGGATAATTGTTATAGATATTAATGTTTTTCAATTAATCAACCACTAATTGAATTGCAATATTTATTTCATTCGAGAGAATGAGTAAAACTTATAGAATTGGTGTACGGTCCCGACTGCATGATTTAGATTGAATGCTCCTATGTTTAATTCTATCTCATATTCGCATCTTTTATAAATATATATATAACGGTCAGAGGAGAATCGAAAAGGATTGTTGAACAAAATAGTAATATTAATCGACAAGACTAAACAAGTATTGTAATGGATTAAGTTGTGTTAAAACAGATTAATAAAAGGGGGGTTCGAAGTCTTAGTGCTCATTTTTTATTAGCTTACATGCGCTTTTTAATTGCTCATTATATTAGTTTAGATAATTAGTTATAAAAATCAACAATTCAAATTTTGACTATCCAATTATAGTTGGTGTTAATTAGAACTAGATTAAGTACTTGGTGTTAGAAAAAAATTTCATGTAGTGACAAACAATGTCGGGAAATACTTTAAATCATCTTTAAAATTCTATAGAAATTCCGGCTTTGTTATAACCATGAAACCAGATGGCTTTGTTAATCTAGTTTCCATTCACATGGGAGGCACCTCTACCCCTACATATCCACCTTGAGCGAGCATAAATCATTTCGGATCTATTTGATTGGAAGAATGAAATTATGTGGAAAGAAAATGAATTTCGGTTAATTGAATTGTCTAGAACTTGTTTTAGTAAAAATTGTCAATTAATTGGTATTCGTTTGAGTTTGTTTTTCATAGAAATTGTTCATTAAATGGATAAAATCTGTTCTAATTGGGGATATAATTTGTTTCCATTGTAAAAAAATTAAAAAAAAAAGTTGCCTAGAAAAGCTTTTTCAACCAAACCCATGGAAAAAAATTTCCTCAAAAACTAAGAAAATGTGGAAAATCAATTCTATAGAAAATTAGTCAATCAAAGTCAAATATGCAAAAATGTGGAAATTGAATTTAATTTTCATTTTTCTTGAAAAATATAGCCCAATCAAATAGGATCTTAGATTCAATTTTAATGAGGTTCAAACCAAGTATCAATGAGAATTCTACCCATAAAATCAAATTCTTATTGCTCCATATGAGCCATTCTAGTCTCCATTCACATGGCTCGTACCCCCAACCCCTCACCCACAACACACCCCAGGATTCAACGCTCCTGATTCTACTCCCTCATTCCCTCAAAACGCATCTTGACCGTCCCCCATTTGATTTCACAAAAAGGTAATCCATGTGGGCGGCTGATCTTGTCCCTCTCCTGTCCCCTGAATAGAGGAGCACTTGCCTCAAAAGGTGCTGCCACTCCAGCCGACAGTTTAACTTGCCTTTGTCCGCAATTTATGCAGTTGATACTCATAACAAGGCTAAATCGTTCTTCCCTTTGTACGTATCACATATCTATGTAACAACCCCTTCCGTTTGTCTTCACATCAAAGCATTTTACCTTGATAATATCAGCCGAAAACTTGAAAACAAAGGGTTGAGCTTATTTCTAGAAATTCATTGGATAATTGTTCAAAAACTTGGCTTTGATATTTAACGGGTTTTTGGGAGCAAAATTCATTTAGGAAATTACCTAAAGTAATAATGGCTCGGGAAAATTATCTGAATCTTAAGGAAACTGAGCTGACATTGGGATTGCCAGGCACAGATGAATCTGAGTTCATGGGTGGTTGTTCTGCTAAGAATAACAAGAGAGCCTCACCTGAGTCTGTTGATGACAGTGAATCAAAGGTTAATTCTACTGCAAAATCTGCTGAGCATGAAACCTCATCTGCATCAAAGTAAGTCACGCATCAAATTTGTTCGACTTTGTAGAGCTTAATATACTGAAGTTTATGTAAAGGCTTTTGACCTATCGGATTGGTACTTGATTTCAGGGCTCAAATAGTTGGATGGCCACCTGTGAGGTCGTACCGGAAAAACAATTTCCAGCCGAAGAAAGAAGAATCTGAAACTGGGGTGTATGTGAAAGTAAGCATGGATGGAGCCCCTTATCTTAGAAAGGTTGATCTCAAAGTTTATAATGGATACCCAGAACTCCTCATGGGTTTAGAAAACATGTTCAAAGTCAGCATAGGTAAGGATACTTCCTTAATTTCTTGTATTATTATCTTAACGAGTTATAATATATATTAAAAGGACACATTTGATATGAAATATTATGTCTAATACAGTATACAAGATTTTAACTCGATAATATTCTAGTAGTGTACAATTTACCTAGAAGCTATAATAGGATTTCTATTATGGTTGTGGTAGGATTTCTATTATGGTTGTGGTTTTGTTCTAATAAAATTATGGTCTTAATTTTATTCACTAGGTGAGTACTCAGAGAGAGAAGGCTACAAAGGATCAGAATTTGCACCTGCATATGAAGATGAAGATGGTGACTTGATGCTTGTTGGAGATGTTCCTTGGGAGTAAGTTCCCTCCCTGTGTGTAAACACAGATACAAATAATGCCTGGATGTATTTTGATATACAGTATTGAACACGACTAATATGATAGACATTAATATGTGTATACTAATCTTGTTTACGAATATTCTTGTGCAGCATGTTAATGTCATCCTGCAGGAGACTCAGAATCGTGAAAGTATCAGAAGCCAAAGGCCTAGGTTGTGCCGTATGAAACCCCAACAGCTTCAAGTCGAACACTTCTTAGAAAACAAGAATCTTACTACAGATTGCGTTGTTGAAGAACCTTGATTGTGAAATCCTCAATTTTATCAAACAATTTCCTTCATACCTCGCATGGGAGGTTCAACAGGAAGACACAGAAGTTGCAGTTTTTTTGGCATAATTTATAGCAGGAAAACCATGGTGGTTTTGTGATCCTGTTATAAAGAACTACATATTATATCGATATATTGTTATTGTATAGCATAATTAATCTCAAAAATTAGTGTTATACAAGATTCAAACTAAATATTACAGATCGAATGAGACTCAAAACCCTATTACAAAAGTTTATGTACAAACCACTGAACACCAAAGTTTCACAGATCGAAGGCTCAAAATAGTGTACCCGTTCACCCAGAACCATCACGATTCACAATAAACGTGCAGCTTCTTTTATGGACCAGAATAGTTCAAGTTACCAACAACAACAGTGTTTCTTTTCACCAGATTTCACACAGAAATTGCACTCAAGAAACAAATCCAAGAGTTCCTCATAGAAGAGAAGATGATGATGATGATGAAACGAGAGAGTACAAAAGTCTCCAGAAAACCCTTGAGAAGAATAAAAAATGTAGAATGAATGAAAACCATTCGAATACCAAAAATATCAACGCATCAAGATTGGGCAGCAGTCAATCCAACGGTTTAGAGAAATCGCACTCAAGAAACAAATTCAAGAGATCCTCATAGAAGAAGAAGATGAAACGAGATAGCACAGAAGTCTCCCGAAAACCCTCGAGAAGAATGAAAACCATTCGAATACTAAAAATAACAACGCATCGAGATCGGGCAACAGTCAATCCAACGGTTCAGAGAAACTCACGCTTCTAGGAAAGAAGATACAACCTAAGTTGCAATAGCCAAACGCGCTTTTTATCGGACCGAGTATTAGGTTGGGTGATGTGGGCTTCCCTTTTAGCTGAATGTATTGGGCAATAGTAATTGGGCTGAAAGCCATTTCTTCATCGCCTATTGGGCCACGCTGGCATCACAACCTTTACAATATCCGCATTGCTGCCAATGATTTATCAAGCAACTTAATGCACTCTACAAGTTATAATTTGTTGGCCACAACTTCCATTGATCACTCTACATATCATCAAGGTTAGGATTAGTACCTACATCAATCAGATTACCCAGTATCAATGTTCAACATTTACAAACAAGACTTAAACTAGTTAGAGGCAATACCTTTGTACCCATATCAGCATGATTAAATTGGGTAGCAATTTTCTCAAGAAGTAAAACAACTTTAGAAACAATATCTCTTATAAAATTCAGCTTAACGTCAATATGTTTAGTTCTTTCATGATAAACTAGGTTTTATACAAATGTACAACACTTTGACTGTGAGAATATAAAGCAACATGATTAGACAACTCATCAATTTCAAACAAAAACTCTTAAGCCACAAATCTTCTTTAATTGCCTCAATTATAGCAACACATTCAGTCTCAATAGTAGATAAAGCTACAATAAGTTGCAGTTGGGATTTACAACTGATACAAGTTCCACACAAAGTAAACATATAAACTGTAATAGACTTCCTATTGTCAATATTTTCAGCAAAATCGGAATCTACAAATCCTTTAAGCAATATACCATCATTACATGCACTAAAGCAAAGTCCTAAGTGTGAAGAACCTTTTAAATATTTCAACAGCCATTTTAAAGCAACACAATGTTCTAAACTAGGATTAGCCATGAATCTGCTAAGAATACTAATAGAATGAGCCATATTAGGCCTAGTACAAATCATGGTATACATTACAGATCCTACAACATTAGCATAAGATATCTTTTTCATTTATTTAATGTCATATTCATTTACAGGAAGGGATTGATCCTTAATTTAAAATGACTAGCCAAAGGTACAGAAACAAATTTTGAATTATGCATAGAAAATCTAGTTACCAATTTTTCAACATAGGCAGTTTGCTTCAAAGTCAATCACCTATTATGTCTTTTCCTAGTTATTTTCATGCCTAAAATTTTCTTAGCATATCCAAGGTCTTTCATTTCAAATTCAGCACTCAAAGATATTTTAATCTCATTTATGACATAAATGTTATGTCCAATTAGAAGCATATCATCCACATATAAGAGTGTAAAATCAACAATAGTATTTGCATAATCTCTTTTAAAATACAAATAGTGATCAAACTCACTTCTTACAAAACTAACAAAAGAAACAAAAGTATTAAATCTTTTGTACCATTGTCTTGGAGATTGCTTCAAACCATATAAAGATCTTTTCAACAAACAAACATATTCAGTTTCAGATTTATCAATAAAACCAGGTAGTTGTTTTATATAAATCACTTCATCAAGATCACTATGTAAAAATTCGATTTTTACATCCATTTGTTCAAGTTCAAGATTATAATGTGCAAAAGAGGTAAAATAACTCTAATGTAGTATACTTAATCACATGGGAGAATATTTCATTATAATGTATGTCTTCCTTTTTTGTAAAACCTTTAGAAACTAGTATAGCCTTAAAGCTTATAGGCATCTTCTTAGTATTACCCTCTTTAATATTAAAAATGGATTTACCTACAGGTTTAGGAACTAGTGTCCAGGTTCCATTTTTAATCAAGGAGTCCAATTCATCATTCATAGCAACATGCCAGTCCTTAGATTGCTGGCTTAAAATAGCCTTTTCATAAGATTTTGACTCTCTAAAGACTAGGTCTTGATAAAAACAAAGCAAATGATAGATAATCTCTATACCTAAAAGGTTCTCTTATATATTTCCTAACTCTATCTCTTGTCAATTGATAATCACTTGCATCATTCACTTGTTCTTCTAAATCTTCTTGAACATCACCCTCTCCTCCAACATCTAAAAATCATTATTTTCAGGTTCATCATCAACTTGTTCAGAATCAACAAGTTCAGATGGCATAACAAGCTCCACCTACAACTTGGTTTTATGTCTTTCTTTCCCTTCAGGTAGTTTATTAGACTCATCATCTTTCAAATAGGGCATGTTAAACTTATCAAAAGTAACATTTCTACTTGTAATAATATTAAAACCACTAGACTCTCTATTCCAAAGCCTATAACCTTTAACTCCAGCAGGATAACTCAAGAAAACATATTTCTGGGCCCAGGTTCTAATTTTCCTATATTTTGATGAGAATAGGCTACATATCCAAAAATTCTCATATGTGAATAGTTAGGGACTGTTCCAGTCCATTGCTCTTCGGGTGTTTTATCACATAGAGCACTCGAAGGAGTTCTATGAACAATGTAAGTGGTTATCATTATGGCTTCCCCCTATAAGGTTTTAGGTACACCTGAACCAACAAGCATGCATCTCACCTTATTTAACAAAGTTCTATTCATCCTCTCAGCCACTCCATTCTACTGAGGGGTATAATAAGCTGTTTTATGTCTCCTAATCCCATTTTCAGTACAAAACTGATCAAACTCAGCATTTCAAAACTCAAGACCATTGTCAGTCCTAAAAGTCTTAATGTTCTTTCTAGTTTGGTTCTCTATTAACACTTTCCAAGTTTTAAACTTCCCAAAGGTTTCAGATTTATGTTTTAACAGGTAAACCCAAACCTTCCTAGAATAGTTATCAATCAAGGAAATAAATATATATTTCCTCATTGAGAAATAGTGGATGAAGGCCCACATAAATCAGAATGTATATATTCAAGAACATAGGTAGATTTATGCTTTCCAGAATTAAAATGTAATCTATGTTGTTTCCCTAAAATGCAGTTTTCACAAAAAAGGAACTCTAGATATAGTCCTTCCCAAAAACTCATTTCTTATGAAGGATATGTAGGCATTTTTCACCTACATGAGCTAATCTCTTATGCCACTTTAGAGTAGCATAAACTTCAGCATTGAAAGACTCATCCATGTAATCAACAACAACATTAGCCTCAACTACATGAATCACATTTCTTTTAACACTTTTAAACATCACAAGTGATCTTCTCATCGCCTTCAACAGCCATCACCAACCTTACCTTGTACACCTAAATCATCTAAGTTTTCCATTGAAATCAGGTTCCTATTTAATTCACGAACATATCTTACCTTTTCAAGGGTAAAGATATACCCATTTTCAAATTTCAATATCACATCTCCAATGCATTCAACTCTGCAAGCAATGTTGTTTCCCATGACTACCCCTCCTCCATTAATCTTCTTAAAGGAGTCATGTGGAAGGTACAATATTAACAACATTGGCAGAACCATAATCAGATTAAAGTTCAGTCACCACATAGACATCAACAGTATTAGAATCAGTAGGTTCAACTACATTTCTTTCATCAATTTCTTTTCATTTCTATTCATTTTTTCTTTTTATAACAATATTTTATATAAAGTGTCCAGTTTTCCCACACTCCTATCATTTCTAATCTTTAACTTAGACATGTCCCTACTCTTAAACTTCTTTTTATTATTGCTTTCCTGATTATTAAAACATTCCCGGTTTCCACTAAACCTGTTATGGGTCCTTCCCCTAACAAAAAGAGTCTCAGGCCCACCACCCCACCCCTCCCCTCAAACTTGAGTTCAAGCTCTCTTCTTCTCAAAGAGTTTTTAACTATCTCAAGTGTAAGGATGTCTCTACCGTATTTTATGGTAGCCTTAACCTCTCTATAGGTATCAGGAATGGCATTCAATAACACAACATCTTTATACTCATCAGAGACTTTATCAATAGAATTGGTGATATCTTAAACCAAATTATTGAAGGTATCAAGATTGTCTTCTATATCCTTAGAGGTATCTAACCTAAAGCTAAAGATCCTCTCCAACAGAAACAACTTATTGTGTAAGGACTTCACTAGGTAAAACTTCTCTAACTCATCACATAAAGCCTTAGCATTCTCTTGCTTTCCTACTTTCCTCAAAACTTGATCAGACAAATACAGAATAATAGAAGTCTAGGCTAGTTCATCAACTTCACTTATCTAATCAATTGTCATAGTTTCAGGAAAATTTATGAAAACACATTGAATCTTTTGTTACCAAATGGAAAAATTCATTTTTCCATCAAAAATACAAAATTCAAAAGTATTTGTCATATTTTATTATTCAGAAATAACACAAAGTATTTCAAAACTTTAAAACTATGACAGCTGATACACTTAAGAAAAACAGTAGATTGAACTACATGAAAGAGAAAGGGAAATAGGTCACAAAGAATAAGCAATAATCAAATATCACAATTATTCTAAGTTTACAAAAGAATTCAAACAAATAAAACAATTCATAATCATAAAATTAAAAACTAAAAAGAATCATGGTGAATAATATGTCAAAAAAAAAAAAAACCAGAATGAGATGAACTAACTGCAGTCACCCAAAGAATTATCAAATTCACCAGGATTCCATGAAACTCTTGTTCTCAAGTCAATGCACAATTTGATCACTAAGGGTGATTACACAAAAATACATAGCATGAATGAATATGTAGACACAGGGGCGGGGGAGAACAGTGTTAGAAAATGCAAACCAGATAGGTGGTCTAAGATTAACCACCAACAGATAAACTATAGTGCAATAGGAAGGATCGAAGGTCACAGCAGAAGGGTGGTGTTCCACCAAATAACCACAAAAGAGATCAAGAACCAAGGAAATCCCTATATATAGGGTATCTTGTTCAAACCAAACCAAGAAATCACAAGCACCAAACACTTCTCACAACCAAAACTCCAGATCTAACTCACAAACCCCAAATCAAAAGAAAACTAAAAACTAGAGTTTCCAGATTTTCAGGCGATCGAAGACTGAAAAATAGTTATCTAGCCTCCAAAACTCAATCGAAGACTCAAAAACAGCCAAGAAAGGCTATGATACCACTGTTATACATGATTTAAACTAAATATTATAGATTGAACCTATTACAAAAGTTTATCTGCAAACCATTGAACACCAAAGTTTCCCAGATCAAAGGCTCAGAATATTGTACCTGTCTGTATCAACACTATGAAACCCAAATTTACCCCAGAACCCTTACGATTTACAGTAAACATGCAGCTTTTTCTACGGACTAGAAGAGATCAACGTTACCAACATTAACACGTTTCTTTTCACCAGATTTCACACAAAAATCGCACTCAAGAAACGGATTCAAGAGTTCCTCGTAGAAGAAGAAGATGAAACGAGATAGCACAGAAGTCTCCAGAAAATACTCAAGAATAATGAAAAATGTAGAATGAATGAAAGCCGTTCGAATACCAAAAATATCAACACACCGAGATTGGGAAATGGTCAATCCAATGGTCCAGAGAAACTCATGCTTCTGGGAAAAGAAGATACAACCAAAGTTGCAATAGCCAAACACGATTTTTACCGGATCGAGTATTGGACTAGGTGATTTGGGCCTTCATTTCAGCTGAATGTATTGGGCAATAGCAATTGGGCTAAAAGTCATTTTATCATCGCCTATTGGGTTGGGCCGGCATCAAAGCCTTTACAATTAATATGGTTTGATAGGGTTGCAACGGATTTTATCGAGTTAGATTTAGTGATTCATCAAACAGATTTCGAAAAATAGATTTTAAGGCAATTAACTAACCAAGCAATGATAATAAATGAGTTCTATAACTATATAATATCAGCAACATTCAAAGCTTGTAATGATGCATGAAAGTTACGAGTTTGGCCATAAAATACCTAGATGAGAGTAAATAGGTGAATAACGCGAAATTAAAATTACCAATCAAAACCAGCAAGTCAATTTTAATTGTTCTAGATGTTTGGTCAATCAAATCAAGTTATCATATGTTGAATTTCCACAATAATATTCAAAGTTGTAAATAACAAAAGATTTATTGACGGAGAAAATCCTTAACTGAATAAAAACTCTGGAACTAAGTCAGTTACCTCCATTATAGATAATAAGAACTTACAGTATGACCCAACCTAGAAAAACCCACTGAACTCATTGATCTAATTCCTGCAATCTTCAAGACTTGCTGGAACATGCTTCACTAACACCTGCTCTCAATTTTCGAAAATTGACATCTCACGTGGATTACCAGAACACCTTGTTCTTGTACTCTTCCTTTTCCTTTTGGTTCAACATCCCTCAATCTTCAGCAACCTATGAAAGCTATTGAAAAAGTACCTTCCTAATTATATTTAAGAACTTGGTATTTTGGATTTTTTGAATTCGATATTTTTCCCAACTTGTGGTTGATTGATATCAATAATCAAATGTTTAATCTCAATATTTGGATGTGTTCTTGGATCTTGAAATGATATTATGAGAATATAACATTACGATCAACCACCACCAAAAACATAATGGGCATTGATTGTTTATAATAGGAGGTATTTATGTAGTATATGATAGATAGAACTCTGGAAAATCACCAACTAAGGCTCACGTATAACACCATCGCTCGAGCGCTAAGTTAACAATAAGCGAGCAAAAGGTGTGTCGCTCAAGCGATAGGCAGGTGACAATGATTCTATTATTTTCGCTCGAGCATGAGCTAGGCGTCAGGTTAGCGTAAATCCAACGACTCTTTTTTCATGTTCCATACTCGAACTCAAAGACTCTTAGTTCATCTATACAACTCCAAAAGACTTTGACTTTTATAACTCTTTTATAGCAATCCTATTCTTTTATAATAATCTTTTTGTCTAAAGAATTGTCAATACAACACAAGTTTTAACACTGTTGATACAATTACTATTATGTCCAATTTAAATTCACAACAAAAATATAAGTTTTGATAGGAAATTGGCACCTACACCCTCTAATTTATCCCTCGTTTGGTACTTATTAAAATTTTCATTCTCATTCTTTTACTAATTTTCAACCACACATTCTTCAATAAAATAATATTTTTCATCACATCAATAGCTTTTCGTTATTTTTTAACCATACATTCTTTATCAATCTACTATTTCAGAATACTGTGGTTCAAACATACCCTTAATATTAAAGTAAGGAGTACTTGGATCATCATTTAAATTCAGCATTTCTTGATAATTGGGTTGTTGGATTGCAGTGCTTAATCATAGTGTAAACCTTTTTTTTTTTTTTACAATAAATGTGATATAAAAGATATGAGTTTTTTGACCGGTTAAAATTAATTGTTTATTATATTTCTCAATAATATAACATAACTTCCTTCCAAGTCCAACCACCCTCTTTTTTTGAGACGAAAATTTACCAACATATTACCTACGAATTATTTTATTGTAAGTTTATAAAATAAGAAATTAAATCACCGATGAAAATTATGGTTTGTTATATTCTATCACTATCCGTAGGTAAAACAAAAAAATAAATAGAAAATTAATTAAAATATTTCAGGAATTTCCATAGACATTTCCTTCGATTACTGTATAAAACTGAAAAAAATTTAATAAATGAATACCAACCGGATTTAGAGCATCTACATTTTTGGTAGCGATGATGGGGACTATTGGTGATGAATGGATCGGGCAATAGCAATTGGATTCGAGTTACTCATCGTGCTCTAAAAATAATACTCACGCGTAAAGTATTTGATCAATTAACAAATTTCTTGGATGACGTAATGCTACATAAAATTAGAGATCAAGAATTTAAGTATCAAGAAAAATTAAATGAAGCTCAACTGATCTTCTGAGTGTAAACCCTGTCAAGACTCGTCTGGAGAAGAAGCTGGCCTGCTGGAATTAGGAGAAGACAATTAGCAGATTATCAGTTAGTTAGTTAAGCATCTGTTAGTTTGTTATTAGTTATAGTTATGGTTAGAAAGTTAGTTGATACTTGTATATATATATCAGTACATTACGTCTGGAATAATTAATAAAATTCAACAAGAATTATTCATTCTTCTGGTGCAATTTAACATGGTATCAGAGCGGTGAAAATAATTTTTTCTCTCATCATTCTTCATTTTTTTTCTCTCTTCTGCTTCAATTATGGCAGAATCTCAGTCTAGTAATACTCTCAATGAAGATTCATCATCACCGTATTATCTGCACCATTCAGAAAATCATGGATCAGTTGCTGTTACCCCAGAACTAACAGCAACAAATTACGCGACCTGGAAGAGATCGTTTCTGCTTGCGGTATCCATCAGGAACAAACAAGGTTTTCTAGACAAATCCATTCCTAAGCCTGCTTCAACAGATCCAGCTTATCTTCCATGGGGAAGATGCAATAATCTCCTTATAGCTTGGTTGTTGAGATCGATTTCACAGCCAATTGCTTCAACCATTTTTTACCTGAATGATGCAAGCGAAATCTGGGAAAAATTGCAACAGCGATTCTCTCAACCTGATGATTCAAAGATATGTAATCTCCAATACCAACTCAGTAATATTTCACAAGGTACGAAATCAGTAGATGCCTATTTTACCGAATTAACAGTTGTATGGGAGGAATTAAGAACATTTAGACCATTGCCACATTGCAAATGTGGAAAGTGCAATAACGATTGCTTTCAGGAATTTACCAATTCTTATCAGAAAGATCTGGTATTCAAGTTCCTAAATGGTTTGAATGAAATGTACCAAGGTTTAAGGTCACAAATCATTATGATGAAACCTTTTCCAAACCTTGATCAGGTTTATAACCTTGTATTGAGGGAAGAATCTCAAAGGATGTACCTCACTCAACAACAGAGCTTTGTTGATCTATCCTCAGCCATGGCTGTGAAGAAAGGAAGGTTTGATGATATATGTTCTTATTGTGGTAAACGTGGCCATAAAAGGGAAAAATGCTACAAACTAATTGGATTTCCACCTGGCTTCAAATTTACAAAAGGCAGAAATGGGAATGTTAACTCTGTGATTGAAGATCAGAAAGAATCTTCACTTCAGCCACCAAGTTTGTCTCAAATAGGTTTATCCCAGCAACAAGTTCAGAAGCTATTTGCTCTCTTGAATGCTTCATCTGACACAGCTCATCCTTCATCATCCAGCACCAATCCTTTTACTTTACCAGTCACAGAAAATCAACCACTGGCTAATCTTGCAGGTACTCAGTCTCACTCTTTTTCCTTAGCCACTTGTCTTGCATCGACATCACTTTCCTCTGACTCATGGATTCTGGACACTGGGGCCACTGATCACATAGGGTGCTCACTGAAATTCTTCACCTCATTCACCACTCTTTCTAATTCCTATGTCCTTTTACCTAATGGAAATAGAGTATCTGCCACACATATTGGAACTGTTGTCCTTAATTCAGACCTCATTTTACACAATGTATTACTGGTTCCTTCTTTCAAATTCAATCTGATCTCAGTTAGCAAATTGACCACTTCAAAAGACCTTGCTCTCATTTTTTCGTCCAATTATTGTCTTATTCAGGCCCTTTCCTCATGGATGACGATTGGACTTGCTAAAGTCACAAATGGATTGTTCTATCTCCAAGATATTCCACCAAGACATCCACACAGAGCTGCAGCCACTACCAGTCCAAATGATTCCAACATATGGCACCATAGACTAGGACATGTATCTCTTAATAAATTTTCTTTCTTGTCTAAGCTTCCCCCTTGTGATATTTGTTTCACTTGTCCCAAAGCTAGACAAAAACGTGCTTCTTTTCCTTTACATAAACAGAATTCTAGATCTGTATTTGAACTTGTTCACATGGATATATGGGGTCCTTACTCCCAATCAGATTTATATGGAAACCATTATTTTCTTAGTATTGTGGATGACTTTTCTCGTTGTACTTGGGTATATCTAATGCAACACAAATCATTGGTTTCTCAATTATTGCCTCAGTTCTATAATCATGTCCTAAATCAGTTCAACACAAAAATTCAAATTATAAGAACTGATAATGGAAAAGAATTCATACAACCTACTTTTTATTCTTCCCATGGGATTATTCATCAAAATTCTTGCCCCTACACTCCTCAACAAAACGGAGTGGTCGAAAGAAAACATCAACATCTTCTAAATGTGGCTAGAGCTCTTCTTTTCCATGCACACTTACCTACAAAATTCTGGGGAGATGCAGTTTTAACTGCCACTTTCCTTATCAATAGAACTCCTTCTAAAATAACACATGGCCTGACCCCATATGAGATTCTGTTTCATCATCTGCCATCATATACCAATCTGAAGTCATTTGGTTGCCTTTGTTTTGCTGTAAATACTATCCCACATAAGAAAAAATTCGATCCCAGAACCAAGAGTTGTATATTCTTGGGATACCCTTTAGGATTCAAAGGTTACAAGTTGTATGATTTAAGCTCTAACTCAGTATTCATTTCTAGAGATGTCATTTTCCATGAAACTATATTTCCATTCGCAAAATCTTCAAATCTATACCCTGATATATCATCTCCTTTAGTGGATATTCCAACTCCAGAGTATGTCATTCAAGAACCATCATCAGACAATTTTCAAACAACTCCTCCAGCTATTCAACACACATCACAACCTGCTGAGCCTTCATTTCATTCATCTTCTCATTCATCTAATCCGATTGATCCTCATAACCACCCCAGACACAGCACACGGCTCAAACAACCTCCCAACTACCTTACAGACTATCACACAACCCTTCCCCACATTGCACATTCTTGTACTTCTCACCCCCTTTGCAAAGTACTTAATTACTCTCAGCTATCTCCAAATTTTCATCACTTCGTCATGCATATTTCATCTCACCCACCAGAACCAACTTCATATCACCAAGCTGTTCAGCATGAACATTGGAGGGAAGCAATGCAATCTGAACTTGTAGCCCTATCTGAAAACCAAACTTGGGACATTGTTACCCTTCCTCCTCATCAATCCACAGTGGGATGCAAATGGGTTTATAAAACCAAATTTACGGCTAATGGAGGAGTAGAAAGGTATAAAGCTCGATTAGTGGCTAAAGGATACACTCAAAGAGAGGGTTTTGATTACCAAGAAACATTCAGCCCTGTTGCAAAACACACCACTGTCCGGACGTTCTTGGCTCTAGCTGCCACACAGAATTGGTATTTGTCTCAACTCGATGTTAACAATGCTTTTCTTAATGGGGATTTACTTGAAGATGTCTTTATGGATGTTCCTCTCGGTTATCAGATTCAGGGGGAGAAAGCACATGAATCTAATAATCCTAATCGGGGAAAGTTGGTATGCAAGCTAAAGAAATCTCTTTATGGCTTAAAGCAAGCTTCAAGGCAATGGAATATTAAATTCACACAATGCATGCTAAAAGAGGGATTCACACAGTCTAAAGCCGATTATTCACTCTTTGTCAAAGGTAGTGAACATGAATTTTTAGCTCTTTTACTCTATGTTGATGATATCATAATAGCTGGAGCACAACAGCATGCAATTGATGATCTAAAACAGAGATTGTACTCCTATTTCAAAATGAAAGACTTGGGAAATTTGAGATACTTTCTAGGTCTTGAAATAGCTAGATCAGCAGCCGGTATATTTTTATGTCAAAGAAAGTTTTCACTTGAGCTACTAGAAGAATATGATCAGCTAGGTGCTAAACCTTGCAAGACACCAATTGAAATGAATCATAAACTTGCTAGTATAGATGAAGAACTGTTAGAAGATCCTACATTCTACAGACAGCTGATTGGAAAGCTTCTATATTTGAATATAACAAGGCCTGACATAAGCTATGTTGTGGGACTCTTATCCCAGTTCATGGAGAAACCGGCCAAGATACATTTGCAGGCAGCTTACAGGGTTGTGAAGTATATTAAGGCATCTCCTGGACAAGGAATTCTACTGTCATCGAAATCAAAGTTAAGGCTTAGTGCATATGCAGACAGTGACTGGGCAGGATGCCAAGAAACCAGAAAATCTATCACAGGTTTTTGTATCTTCCTTGGTGATTCTTTGATCAGTTGGAAATCAAAGAAACAATCTACAGTTTCTAGAAGTTCAGCAGAGGCAGAATATAGAGCAATGGCTGGGACAGTTGCTGAGGTTACATGGATAAAATACTTATTGAATGACTTGAAGATTAATTTTATGTTGCCTATTGAGTTATATTGTGACAGCCTATCTGCCATTCATATATCCAAAAATCCTGTATTCCATGAAAGGACTAAGCATATAGAAGTGGATTGTCATTTTGTAAGGGCAAAGGTCATGGAAGGAACAATCAAATTACAGCATATCCCTACTAAAGAACAACCTGCGGATATCTTCACAAAGGCTTTGGGAACAAATCAATTTTATAAGCTTCTTACCAAGATGAACATAAACAACATTTATGTGCATCTTGAGGGGG
The DNA here is from genome assembly GCA_019097785.1 of Fraxinus excelsior. Classification (NCBI taxonomy): domain Eukaryota; kingdom Viridiplantae; phylum Streptophyta; class Magnoliopsida; order Lamiales; family Oleaceae; genus Fraxinus; species Fraxinus excelsior. Next base: position 17,806,139 of record CM032635.1, on the reverse strand, counting down.
AGTGTCAAGACTCGTCTGGAGAAGAAGCTGGCCTGCTGGAATTAGGAGAAGACAATTAGCAGATTATCAGTTAGTTAGTTAAGCATCTGTTAGTTTGTTATTAGTTATAGTTATGGTTAGAAAGTTAGTTGATACTTGTATATATATATCAGTACATTACGTCTGGAATAATTAATAAAATTCAACAAGAATTATTCATTCTTCTGGTGCAATTTAACAAACCCAACATTTTATATGCGAAATTCTCTCTTTCATTCCACATCTATTACAAAGTTCGACTTCCCAGCTCTAAAATAGTGTGGTTGTAGCAAGGAAACATCAAATTTTCACACGAAACTCATACCACATATTTGGTATGCATATCTATAGTATCAAACAGTAATAAATAATTTTTTAACCTTTTTCTTCGACAATTATATATTACACAATTTATTTCAACAAGAATCATATTTGCCATAAAGAACGGGAGACAGAAAAGATTCTGTTTGTAAATTTCAATGTATTATAATATAGTATTGCTTTGAGAAAGAGAATCCAAAGTAATTCCAACCCACCATGCTAGCCGCGCTTGGCAGGCATGAAACAAATGTTGGATAAAATAATGGTAAAGTGCAGAAAAACTTATCAATAGATATCAATAGATCGAGTCTCGTGACAGCACGATGTCCTAAAGCGAAATTGCCCGTCGATAACTGCTGCGACCTCCGTGGACAATCACCTCCAGGATACAACGATCAAATAAACCAATTGAGCAGCAATCACAAAAGGTTTTCAGAACTCTCAAGTGTACTCCAGAAATATGAAAAACTAATTTGAGTATAATATTTTACTGTATATATGAATAGACAATTTCGTTTTTGTTGTAGTAGTCTAATACTAAAAAGTGTGTTTATATAGGCATAAAGAGATGTAACTTCTTCCACCATGATCTAGCATTAAGTTGCAGATGTAATGGCCTATGGTAATGGATATTAAAACTGGGCAGTTAAAACAGTCATATTTTACTGGCTAGTTAACCCATTAAATAATTTCGAAAATAATTAAAAAATAATAATTATTTTATTAGAATCAATAAAGCCCAAGAGCTCAAGGCCCCAAGGCCCAATCAAAGACTTTTTAATATAATGCGTGAGGCGTGGCTCGAACCCCTGACCTCCCACACAAATTCCACGTTTTTACCAGTTGGGCACTTTATCTTAATTAATTATTTCTTTCACATATTATATTTATAGTATAAATATATAACAACAAAGTCATAATCATCTTTTTATATCAGAATCTTTGGAGCAATGAAGAAATCTTTTGTGCTTTGTGGAAAATGGCTTGTCATTTTGAGTCATGTGCTATAAAGCTCATTCTTCAAAATTAAGTGTGTTTTGGTTTTTAATTTAGCAATCTATAAATAGATTTATTGAACAAATGAAGAGGAAGTCGTGAAGTGTCACACAAAGGGACGTGTTGAGCATCTTTATGTGATATCAAGTAAACATTTTCACTGGAGTTCAGCACATGTCTATGCGGCAGTGATCCCCTCCTGTCACATTAAACTAAAGATGAATTCCATTAGAGAATAATAAACATTATAAAGACAAAAAAGCCATGGTTTAAATATTGTCGACATATATATATATATATATATATATATATATATATATATATATATATATATATAAATTGTGCACGAAAATCAATATTTTTTAGTTGTCATGGAAATATAATCACTTCATCAATATAACACAATTGATAACGAGATACGAACAAGAGTCAATCTCGATTTGATCAATTATATTATTCATCGTCCACATAATTGTTTTCTCTTCTAAGGACTGTACCAATTCTAAGTTTTTGAAATGCTGTAGAATTCATTACCTTCCAAAGGTATGAAGCCTTCACGTTTGGCAAAAATGTGAACAGGATCACACCGAAGATTTAACATTTAAGTTCTCGGAGACGTGGTTCCACTACAAATCTCCATTTTACCAAGTGAATGAATCCTTTAGTAATCAGCTATGGGTTTTTAATTGGTAAAAGTAATACTCCCTTCATCCCAATTATATAGGCTTATTTCATTTTTCACATGGACTAAGAAAGTTTCTTTAATGTTATTGAAAAATTAATTTTTGCCAAGATCTTTCCTAATTTACCCATATTTAATTTTCAGTATGTAAAACTAAATTATTGTTGGAATTAATAAAGAATTTGAAGAAGAAGAAGAAGAAATGAGAGTTGTTCCATATTTTCAAGAAGTGGAAAATGTGTGTATTTAGATGATTCCAAGAAGTTGGCATATTAAGTGGGGAAAATTTAATAAGGGTATATTGGTAAAGAAACACAATAAAATATTTTACATTAGGAAACATGCCTACATATTTGGGACAAGAGCAAAAGGAAACTCAGCCTATATAATTGAGACGAAGGGAGTAATCTGTAATGGATTTTCAGTTTGGGAATGCGATTAACTTTCACTTGCATTGGCTCCTATGTACATTATTCACCTACGAACTTCCCACAGGTGAGATAAATCGATGGATTATTCTTATTGTACATTGAGGTGTCCATAACATAATGGACACCACAATGTACAACTAGCATCACCCTAAATCGATTTCCCACAAAAAAAAAATAATAAAAAAAAAGTGGGATTTCAACATGTTTTTATCAACGAAAAATAACCTATGGACGACATCCGTTTCTATTACATGCAGAAACGTTCACCAACAGACTCAAGACACAAATTTCGTTTGTGAATTATTAAAATTATTCGTCTACTGAATTTTCGTTGATCAAAGTGCATATCAATCACCTAGGATACATCTGTAGGCAAAAATAAAGATTTGAAAAATAAGTTACCATTCACCTCCGGATTAAAGTAACTCAACATGTGAAGTGAAGGTTTAAAGTAGGAAACAATGTTTCTTTTGTAATCAATATTAACTAATGTCTAATACCAATCCCACAGCAAAATCGAGTAAGAGAAAAAGTTGAGGAAACACCTATAAAAAGGAGCAATTTCTCTTCTTACTCCTGCTTGAGCATAGAAGAGGAAAAACTCCTAACTAGGTGAAAGAAGTTTTGTTCATAACAATTTTTAGGTTCCATGGTAAACTAGCGGGGCATTGAGACATACCTTGATAAAATATGAGCTCTTACAAAAATGCAATCTCCAGCAAAATCTAAAGAGGTTCAGAGTTTCACTTGAAGGGTCGCAGCTTTAAGCAAATTCGTTTCATGAGCAACACAAAAACTCCCCCTTCTTTCAAATATTAAAAGAAGGAAAAATGTTTGAATGGACCGAAGAATGCAATTAGGCTTTCCAAGCCTTAAAGAACATCTAGGAAAAGCCCAACTGTTAGCCAAACCGCTGAACAAGGAGAAATTTTTTCTTTATCTGGGAGTCTCTAAAATAGCTATGAGCTCCATTCTTTATCAGAAATTCACAGTTATACCTCGTCAATTGTCACAAAGTTGATTACCACTAATAGCCCTTGGCCTTGAGCAAAGTAGGGTATTGATTTTGTGGGACTCTTGCCTGGAGGTATATCTAACCTAAGATTCATGATCTTTGCTATACGTTACTTCACCAAGTGGGTTGAAGCAAAATCGTTTACCAATATTATTGAGGCTAATACCTCTAGGTTCATCTCGAAAAATATTATCTGCGGGTTCAGAACTCTAAATTCTATTGTCTTAGATAATGGCACACAACTTCAAAAGAAAAGGCTGGTAATTCATATATATTCTTTCACTCCATATTACCCTCAAGATAATGGACAAGTGGAAGCACTAAACAAAACCTTGAAAAGCATTTTGTAAAGAAAGCTTGATTCTGCAAAGGGACTATGGGCCGATGAGTTACTACAAATTTTATGGTTATACCTACCACAAGTACCACACGAGAGACTCTCTTCTCGTTAGCTTATGGAGTCAAGGTGATAAGTGCAGGTTTTTGCACTTATTCGAACCATTAAATTTAGATATTTGTGTTTTTTCATTAGCAATTTATTACTTAATTTAGTTATTTTTATTGTGAAGGTGAAAATCCAAGTTCTAATGATGATTAGAAGGAATGTACGTGAGAAATGAGCAAAAAGAACCAAAGATGCAAAATTTCAAAGTTCGAGGACCAAAATTATCACTTTTTGGAAGTTGGAGGACCTGACGTGCAATATCTTAAAATTTGGCTTCAAAATGAACATAACCAGTTTTTTTCGGAGAAGGTGGCGCCTAGGCACCACTGTAGCATGTTTAGGGACCATCTTTTTATTCTTTCAATAGTTGGGGGACTTGGGCTGCAATTTAACCATTAGGTTTGAATGAAAAGTGGGCAGTTTGGAAATGGCATCTACGTTCCTTCCTGTTTTCCTCCTCCTTTTTCGATTTTCTTTCTTTTATTTTTCCTTTGATTTCATTTGATATTTTGGGACAAAATTGGATCTTGGCAATGGTGAAATAGTTTGGAGAAGAAGGCTCATTGATATTTTCTTTATTTTTCATTAATGAGTTGTAATAATTTGTTTGTAATTTGTTTGTATTTCATCGATCATTGATATTTTCTTTATTTTTCATTAATGAGTTGTAATAATTTGTTTGTAATTTGTTTGTATTTCATCGATCATTGATATTTTCTTTATTTTTCATTAATGAGTTGTAATAATTTGTTTGTAATTTTTTTGTATTTCATCGATCATTGATATTTTCTTTATTTTTCATTAATGAATTGTAATAATTTGTTTGTAATTTTTTAGTATTTCATCGATAACTAAATATATTGGTGATTGGGGGTGATTTCAAACTCGAGCTATGATTTTCAATTAATTTGTGCTTTATAGTTCTCTTGATTGATGTGTTTAATCCATTAGTTTAAATGTCTATTTTGTTCTTTTTGATTGTTTGGGTGTACAACTAAATGATTGAGTTGTTTCAATAAATGTCATTTTGGAATTTATAGTACGTAATCGCTGTATGTTCTAAAATCTTGTGGCAATTACATTTCAACGGATTATGAGGAATTTTCAATTGATTGTATGCGGATTAACACTTAAGTAAGTAAACTAAGCTTGTGAGTTTGCCCTTAATTCAATGCATTTCTTTTGTCGTAATGCTTTTGTTAAATTAAATCTAGAGAGTTTGTTCTAGGTTGTTTAATGAATATGGTTGAGTAAAGAGCTTGTTTTATCCAACTAACATGTAAGAATAGATCGAGATAATTGAGCTTGTAATTATTCTCGAATTGTTGTTAATCTAGAGATCGAAAATCTATTGTGGTAATTGATATAAAAATCATTTTCATGGTAACGAAATACCCCTCCAATCACATCTTCACATCTTTGATTTAAAAACTACTTTGTTTATTTCCAATTTCAAGTCTTTTCTATTTTGAATATTGTTTTCTTTAGTTTAACAAACCAAAATTCACCCTCCATTTAATCAATTTCGTATTCTACTTTTGATTTTGTGCAATTGATTAAATTGAACCAATCATTTGCGGGAATGATCCTTACTTGCTATATTACTATTTAAGACGACACGTTTAAGATAAGTAAGGAAAATTAGTTAGTACGTCATTTTGACGTTATCAATTTTGGCGTCGTTTCGTTGGGGATTGTTCTATCAATTTGTTAATTGCAATATTTTTTTATTACTATTTTCCTTATTTTTGTCATTTTCTTTTTATTTAGGTTGTGAATGGGCAAAAAGCCTACTACACACTACAACATAAGATCAAGAAAAGAGGTTGACCCATCGAAAGGTGGAGAAGACATTTCTCCAACTGAACTTCTAAAACGATTGAACATTGAATCCTCAAGTGAGTTTGAAATGGCGGATGCAAATCAAACATTAAAGGAACTTGAAGCTCCAACTTTTGTTCAACAACCTCTATGCATTCAATATCCTCAACTAGAGGTGGGATTTGAACTAAAGTCCGGAATGATTCATCTACTCCCCATATTTCATGGATTTGCCAGAGAGGACCCCAACAAACATTTGAAGGAATTCCATATGGTTTGCTAAAGCATGAAACCAATGAGTGTATCGGAAGAGCAAGCGAAATTGCGAGCATTCCCTTTCTCTCTTGCAGATACTACTAAGAATTGGCTTTATTATTTGCCTTCCGATCTTATTACCACGTGGAATGAAATGCAAAAATACTTTTTGGAGAGGTATTTCACAACTTCAAAAGCTACAAACATCAAAAAAGAAATATATAGTATTCGACAATTTCAAGGGAAAAATCTCTACGAATTTTGGGAGAGATTTAAAAGACTTTGTGCTAGTTGCCCAAATCACCAAATCAATGAGCAATTACTTCTACAATACTTCTATGAAGGATTACTCCCACTGGAGAGAAGTATGATTGATGCAGCTAGTGGAGGAGGTTTAATGGATAAAACACTAGCAATTGCTAAGTACTTGATAGCCAACATGGCCGCCAACTCACAACAATTTGGTAGTAGAAAAGAGTCACATGTTAAACAAGTAAGTGAGATGGGAGCAACCTCTCAAATTGAACGACAATTGGCCGGTCTCACTTCTTTTGTACAAAAAATGGCACTTGAGACAATTCAATAAGCAAAAGTGTGCAGAATTTGTTCTATTTACAGGACATCCTACTGATGCATGCCCGACATTACAAGAAGGAGCCGCAGAGCAAGCAAATGCAATTGGGGGATTCCCAATGCAACAGAGAAATAGATATGATCCATATTCTAATACATATAATCTCAGATTGAGAGATCATCCTAATCTCAGTTATGGAGGAAACCATTTCATAGCCCTACAACCATAGTTTAATCATCCCCCGAGTTTCAATCAAATGAAGCTCGCTATATTTCAAAGGAAAATGAAAAGTATTTCAATTCCAAGGTTTGTAAGAAAACCTTAAAGGTTGGTGACCTAGTTTTGAAGAAATCTTTTCGTCAAGGACAAAAATCTAGGTTCTTTAGGTTCAAATTGGGAAGGGCCATACACCGTAGTCGAAGTAACTAGGCCGCGTACATATAAACTTGTGGATGAAAGTGGTGAACCTCTCAAACACCCTTGAAACGATGAACATTTAAGAAAATATTATCAATAAAAAATCTCATGTTTAATAACACTCATTTTTCTTATCATTAAAGTTATATGCCTTTCCATTACTCAACTAAGGTGCAAGCACAATACAACGTTTTAAGTTTATAATTTTACCACAAAATCTTCAAGTATTCAAATTATTTATGCGAGCGTACCTATTTAGCATTATACGAAATATCGTATATTCAAGCAAATTGACAATGGATAAGTAGAAAAGAATTACAAAAAGAAACGGCAAGTGTACAACTGACTACGCCAAGTCAGCCAAAAGGATCACATTTTAATGAGGTAACCTAGCAAATCTCTATGGAAGACATCCAGAGTTCGCATAATATCCCGTTTATTGACTTTTGAGTTTCCATACTAATGGGCCACTCGAAGATGAATAGTGACAGATCAAAAGCACTTTGATGGAATCAAGTTTGGCAAAATGGAATGCATTGTCGACAACCGATGATGCAGCAATCAACCGGAACTAACACCTCTTCACCTATATTCATTACTCCCAAATGCATGTGGAAAATGCAAAAAAAATGGCAAAAGACCGAGGGTTCTTTATGGAGTATTGGAGATTCGAATTCCCACGACATTTGGAAGGCAATTTTACGTTGGAAAACGGATATCATGTGGAGACAGTCTTGGTGTGCTCTTATCCTCTGAGATTCGGTCCGAGTGTATATAAATTGTGACCGCATCCAATTTATCCGAGTGGTGAATCAAAGGGGATGGTCGTCAGTCAAGATTAGTCGGGTGAAGTTTGATTACCTAAGTCCAAAAATATGAAGAAATCTATCACTAATCGAACTATTTTGATGATCACTTTGGGAAAACATTCTATGTAATTGTTTTCCCAAAGGATCAATAATCCTAAATTCTAAAACGAAAATGTAAAAACATCTTCTATGCTTAATGAAGAATGGCTTAATAACACAAAACGTCCCCACGTTTCGCTTGTTATGTGCTAAAGGTCCCTACGTTTCATTTTTTTTTTTTTTTTTTTTTTTTTTTTTGCATTTCCACTCATATTCTCACGTTCCATTGTGAAAAACGTCATTTTCACTAATTTTTAATGTAAAATGACCAATATATCCTACAATTTAAATAAAACGAAACAAAATAAAAAAAATAAATTGCAATTACACTCCCAAACTTTTTAAAAAGTGCAATGAGTCCAAAAGCCTTAATAAAACATTAAAAATGAAAAAGAAATAAATTCTCTCTCTCTTCTTGCTTCCTCCTCCTCCCTCTGCCTTCTCCTCCTACCCCCTCCTCCACTGAATTGAATCAATACCCAGTGTGAAATTTTGTTCAATTTATGCTTTATTTTTCTTTTTTTTTTCCTCAAAAAAAACCCACAAAGGTAAAAACTTTCCAAGTTGCAGAACCAGACAACCCATTATCGATACTGCTTTACAAACCCAACAAATCATACATACAAACTTGTAACACCATTTTCTTCTTCTCTCTGATTCGGAACAACCCATATGAGTAAATGTATTTATTTTTGGTCTTTTATGTGAAATTCTTTGTGGGTTTTTTGGGAATAATTTGATTGCTGTTAATTTTTCGGGTTTGGGTTCTGTTTGTAAATTTTGTAAATTGGATATAGAAGGTTTGGTGAAGTAATGAGCCCCTGATTATGTGTCGGCGCATGGGTCTCTTTCTGTCGGCATTTTCTCTATTTTCATCCATCGATGATGCTGATGTTGTTTCCATTCCCAATTTTGATTGAAAAAATATATAAATTGAATTGAGCCTCTTTGAATTTGAAGATTCAGTAGTTGAAGCAGCACTATCAATCAATCATTCAATTTGTGCTTTTTTGGGTTTTGATCTCTGCAAATAATTTTTTTTGAATTGGGAATTTGGATGTGGAAATTTGAATGTGGGTAATTTTATTGATACGATAAGGAAAGATCTCCTTCAAAATTCAAGCTCTATGTTCTTTGGGATCTTGCAAACCAGCTTCAATTGCAGCACAGATTCAGATTTTTCTTTTCTTTTCCTTTGAGAGTGTGATTGCAATTTATGCGTTATTTTGAGTGTAATTGCAATTTATGCTTTATTTTGAGTGTGATTGGCTGATTGCAATTTGGTTTTTTATTTTTTTTTGTTTTATTTAAATTGTAAGATATATTAGTTATTTTGCATTGTAAATTAGTGAAAATGACGTTTTTCGCAATAAAACGTGAAAATGAAATAATTCGAAACCTATAAACGTTCTGCATACAACAAGCCATACGTATGGAAGTTTTGTGCTATTAAGCCATGAAGAAATGACAAACAAGTGGCACAATATATGTAATTTTTGAAGATGGATCTTGACAGTTGAATAAATCAATCATAATCGTCCAAAAATAGTTAAGCTCAAACTTCGAAGACTAATTTTTTGATTGTCAAATTGTGTTTTCGCGAAGAGTCAATTTACCAAGCCAAGAATTCGAATAAAATTTCCGTCGCTCAATACAAAACATAAACAAAGTCGTAAACCTAACATAAATGATAAGATCCGAACTCCAACGACTATTTGTTATCAATAAAAAATTACTTAGCGAACATTTTATAGAACAAAACCACATGCAAACTCGAAACACGACTACTAACCACTAATAATGCGAAGTAAACATAAATGTCAAGCCAACGTACCTCCGTCAGCAGAAACTATTATCAAAGCACACGTAAATAAGAATATAAAACTTGATTTCATAAGCAATAAATGAAAAACACGTGTACTAGTGAATAAAACATACAAGTTAACAGATTTAGCTAGAAATGAACTAATTAAAAGCTGCCATGTGTCCTTTACAGAAAGAAATCAACTGTCCCTATGACCTCATTAGAAATCTATAAATAAAGCTAATCAAGAACAAAGTCATGCAAATCTGAATAGTCATTTATCTTGCTCCTGCTTGAGCATAGAATTTGTTGGTTTAGGAGGAAAAAATCTTGATTAAGTGGGAAGAATTTGTTTATTTCAATTACAAGGTCAACAAAGTCAATTGTAAACGGGAATTTTACTCGGTGTATTCTAACGCCCACTGGCCAAAATCCATTTACAGCGTTGAAGAAGAAAAATAAACATTAGAAATTGCACCACAATAACAATCACAAGGCCATTCAAAGCTTTGACCTTCCTAAAATAGAACAGAAACTTTTCAGACTAAATTAGAGGACAAATGAGGCAAAATGTCCTCAGTCATTGCCCTCCAGTAGAGTACCTGCATATGTTTTACAAAACTGTTCTTAGAACCAAAATAGGTAGATGAGATTATCTCGGTGAATTTCGAATCCTCCTAAATAACAGCTGTAACATCTTCGAGTTTTGAAAGTTTTAAGTGTGTCAATATGGTGTCCACCTTAGATCAGGCAATTTTTTCTTTTTCACCGATGGGCTTGAAGACTGCACTTGTAAATAATCCGGGAATTCAATCACTAACAAATATTGCTCCACCTACAGAACCCCCAAAATGTTCGACCTTCAGTCTATTCATTCAACTATCTTACTTTTTGCAATAATGGATAGCTCTCATGAATGTGAATTTGCCTCCAACAATCTCATCCGTCAAGCATTTCATTTGCCGCTCACACTTTCCTCAATCTCTAGTTCAGGAACACTCGGGTTCTCCTTGTCAGGTTCCTGATGATTATGGAGATCCTTGTGGACATCGGATGGTTCATGAGTAGAACTGGAGTTTAAAACCACCATCACTGGATGACTCTGAACCACTTCATTCTTTCTTTGGCCTGATGACTCATCCTCAATGTCTTCCTCTGAAGTCACATATGATATACCAAACCGTTGCTCATGAGTTAGTCCTGGACAGAACCCCTGTCATACATTGAGAGGATACTTACAGCAAAAACATTTGCAATAAATTATCTAGCCTAAAAGGCCGACATTTTTCTTTTTCCCCGAATGTTTATGACACACCTCTAGTAAACATACTTGCCATAAAGATGGACTGTAATAACACAAAAGAGTTTTTACTCTAATAAAAGGTAGTAATTGCATGACAAGATAGAGCATCAATTAGCAACAATGGTTTGGAGTACCATTGAATGATAAATTTCAGGATATTATGTATAAGATCTTCTCCTCACAAGTTTCAAAAGAAAATAGGCCTCAGATTCTTTATCAAATTTTCTTATGAGAATGTCGGTTCCACATACAAAATCTAAACTACAGCGAAACTTAGAAGTTTGCTATCAACATTTTGTCTTATTTCGATTATTTCACTCTTAATTTTTTCCAAGTACTGTTCAAGACCCTACTATTTTAAAATAATATTCTTGTTTAACAAGGTTCATATAAATAAAAACTATCTTTTGGACATGCATTAGTTAAAACCTAATTGGGGATGTTGTAAAGCCTTTTTTAGTCCTTATACATTACATTACTTGTTAAGCACCTATCTTATTTTCAGATAGAGATGGAAAAACACGAGCAAGATAGATGGGAGAAAAAATTAGGCAGTCCACTATTGGTTGTAATCTTCTTGATAAAAAATGATTATGAACAGAAAAACAAAAAGAGTAGAAAATAGAAAAGAAGGGAGAACAGACAATCGTATTTAAGATACCCATTCAAAGCAATGTGTCTGCATACAATGAAATGCATGATACAAGAATAAGTTACAATTTTTTTTATTTTTATTTTTTGAGAGGAATGTTTTCTGATAAATTAGAGGAGGTTCTGTCGTGATACTAAAAAGAATAAATACTGTATGCGTTTATTGATACTAAACCACATAATATAGACTTGATTGTATCAGAGGTACCCAGCATATCAAAATACAAAAGGAAAATTAAAATCAACAAAATATATGAAATCTGACCTTAATTAATCCTGAGACAGGTAACTTTTTAAATCTAGAGTGTGATAAAAAGTTGGTAGCATCAGGATCCGTGTAGGATTGACTTTGATTAGTTTCCCTCGAGTCCTTCGAAATGTCTGACACAAATGTTTCTGGTCTCAGATTACTGCTTCTGCAGTATGCTCCAAAATATGAACAATGTTCCCGTACTAAAGATATTTGTGGAGTAGCAGGCAGCAAGTGGCCTTCTGTAGTGAAGATATACCTGCAAATGGATTTTTTCCACATGGCTGTGAGAGAGAGAAAGAGAGAACAACTAATCGAGCGGAAGGAAAATAAAATAAGACTATATGCATATTTTTAGTATCAGGAGCTGGAAAAATAAAATAGGAATAGACTACTTACTGTAAAGAAATATGCACCCTGGCGAACTCAATACTCTATCATGTCAATGGAATTTTATGTGCAGTTCTGTTAGATGCTAAGCTACATGCTTTAACGACGATTAATCTCAAGCATGCATACTAACGACTCACGGGTAATAAAGAAACAAAACTAGAACAAACAGAATAGTTGATGTCTGCAACTCACTTGTATGGACCATTCTCAACAAGGTTATCTGGTCCGGCAGCTAAATCAAATAGTAGCCACAAATATTTAACCTGAATGAATAGGGACAGTACAAGAGAGAAAAGAGAAATCAAATGTAATTCATCAAATAAATATTAGAGGGAAAAATCTGGTTGTCTTTCGGGATTTGTTGATGCATCCGTATAGCTCCTCGAGGAGCCAATGTCAATTACCATCTATTCATCTCAAATCGCAGGCTACTAGCTGCTTTTTTCATATAATTTAAGCTCATGCTTGCTATTTGTTACCCTCATTTTAAATCCTTTCAAAAGCCCCTACCCTCTCTCTACATTTCTCAAACTGAAATGAACTCATTTCATGAATGTTCTTAAATTATGTTGATCAAAACTAACATACAGTGGACTATGCTCCTTTTATATTAAAAGGAAAGAGAGAATGCCCTAAGTTAATATTTTATGTAATGTATGAAGAGAAAAAATAGAAAGATCACGGGGGAAAAAACTCATCTCCTTGCTGAAAATTGTGTCGAGTAAAATTAGGATATTTAAGTGGAGAAGAAACAATAAATAGATTTGGAAATCAGATATTAACCCTACCACTTCTTCCCAAATGATGTAAATGCAAAGATATTACAGCCACCATTTTCTATACGGAATTGGTGCTTATAGGACAGTTGAAACCTTAACTAATATTATCTAAACAATACAAAGATCCAAGGATAATCTGAGCTGTGCATTACTGGTCAAAGACAAATTATTCCCACCGGAAGTTATTAAACTGTATAAATTTGAGTTTGAACTCCTTGGATGTAGTATGTAGAGATTTTAGCACGAACACTTGCAGTGCCATTCAAATCCGAATGTATGTGGTCATTCAGTGGGTTCCATAAATTTATGAATTATTACATAACAGTCAGAGAAGCAAGCAAGATTCCATATGATGTTAAATATTCCAGCAACATCTTAAGGGACACAAAATTTTCAGTCCATTTTGAACCCAGCAAATGAATCATCCTAATAAGCAACTTGTGAAATCACAAAATTTGAACTTTAGACTTGTAAAACAGGTCTTACAGTCTCCGCCAAGAAAAAGCTTTCCATGTGATCTTCCTGCCGGTGAAACTCTACATCCGATATATGGCAGTACCCACAAGTGCACCGAGCCCCATACTGCAAGCTAGCTAGCATGTCTCGTCCTGCATCTAGATATCTACATGTAGTTTTGATATGTGTCAGTTTGAATGAACACTAAAGAATTAATAATAAAAAGATACCCATGTGTTTGCGCCGATACGGTTTGTTATGTTAGAATATATAGATAGGAACAAGGACAGACAAATCAGAATTTGGCAAAATCAACCTAATATATATTGGTAGTTTAGTAATTATTTGAGGGTTATTACAGTAAAAGATTGACACAGTCAATCCACAAGCTTATATATTTAAAGAAAAGTGACCAAAACAAAACAAGGCATAAGTAAGGAAGGAAGGAACAAGCAAACTTTTAGCAAAAGAATTTCAGAAACCAGCAGGCAGCTTAGTTGTTAAAGAAAGGGAATATCTTTTGCTGAGGAAATATTATTCTGAACAATCATTATATTCCTGATTTAAAAGGGTAACTTCACTAGTATAAGCAATTGTTTGAATAGAGAAGAACTAAACAGACGGGGCTTTCTACACCTAACATAGAACTTCATTTTGGGAAACAGAGTTTTCCCAATTGTATAGGCCTTTGTGATAATGCTTCAATTCAAATATGTATCAAGGTTTTCCTGGTTCATAGGCAATATGGTAATCAAAAACTATTTATTCATTAAACTGAAAAGTCAACCTGGGATTGCGGGTAGCTTTGTACAGCCAATATGTGCTCTCTATCAATTCTGGCCGCAGTGGATAGCTTTTCTGGCCTTGCTGTACAAAATATTAAAAAAGTTAAAAACGAGTATTGATAAGATAGTGATGTCACAGAGGAAACTGAATTTACAAGTACTAAGGAAATCATCTAATAGAAAAAGACATGACTAGGTATAGCCAAAAATAAAAAATAAAAAAATTAACATGTAATCACAAATACAGGATTCAGGAAGAATTGGAATAACTCAACCAGATTAAACAATTGCCACTGTGACTTAAGAAATGCTTGAATGTCTTTCAATTTCTCTACTATTATTCATGCATATAAATTGAACTATACACAAATATGTCTAAAAGAAGTACATACCTACTGCATAAACAGGTGTATGTGCATGCCTTTGACACATATGCATCCATTATATATCGACAACTTTGTTTTTTATCAGCTCCAACTAACTCATAAAAGGCAAAGCTAACATATCCACCATAGTGGACGAAGCATGCAACTGTTTGAAGCCATATTAGCTATCCTTTGATATGTTAACAGTTTCCAATTCTTCAGTTGTTAATTACAAATCATTTCAATCTCCTTGGCCAAACCAAATTTGTTGCTTTGTTGCATGTTAATCCATATTATGCAGCTTAAACATTAATTAAGGTGCAGTAACTAAATCAATAGATCACCAATTCAACTGTCAAGTAAGCTAGCCATACAGGTGAGTCCAGAAATAAATTTAAAAATTAACATAAATTGAAAATCATGCTAAAACTAGTAATTCATATTTGCCATAAGCCTATAAAAAAAACAAAAATAAAAAAAGAAGAAGAAAAGAATCAGACTCTATTTGCATGAGATTTGTGTATTCATATGTTGTCTTCTGTAGGGCATCTGTCTAAAGAGTTCTGCTCACACCATGAAATTTATAATTGACTAAAACGGAAACTTCTCTGAAACTAATCCTATAAGTTTCATGGATATGGATATGGACATGAGACTTCGACAGGACGCGATACAAACACGTAATTTTTTTGAAAAAACATTAGGACATGGCCGTTGATTTAAATTCTTTAGAATATTAAAATTCATTTATTACGTCTAGAATTTTTGATAAGTGACATGGCAACTCGCATGTGAAACACTTGCTCAAGGGCGTCTCTAAAGTATCCCTCAAATGTAGATAATTTAAAAATAAATATAAAATCAGGATAAGGGCAAGTGGCTTGTTGGATACATGTCCTGTTCGAGATGTGTTGGTGTCCAACAAAATACAACATATACCAGACACGGTTTCACGGGTAACCTTTTCTTAGCACAGAAAATGAACACTGTGCGGCAGTAGTCTACCTTCTGCCTTCTCTCGGTCGTTTCGGGGACGAAAGTAAATTTGATCACAATTTAAAGAAAGCTGGCAACATAAAATTGAAATTCATTGAAAGAAACTTAATCATTGATAGTTTGAAAGCTGAACATTACAATAGACGAAAACAGGAAATTACAATGGCTAGTGCAGGGGGCGAACACTAGTAAGCTTGAAAATGTTTGAAAGACCAATACCACCTATAATAGATTTCGGAACAAAAACCCAACCGACGGGAGTAGACGTCTTTTGATCGAAAAATCATATTAAAATTTTCTAATTTCTATCTATTTAAATAAATTATTTACAATGATCGGATCACGGGGCTTAAGCAAAGCTGCAGCCCGTGACATTCTCCCCCATGTTTTGGCGATGTCCTCGGAGCCATTGAGTATTCTTCTCACTGTTGCATCCGCTCCATTTGACTAAGTACTCTTGAAAATATTTCCCAGAAGCTCGAGTAGCTTGGTAGTCAAGAATCTTTTTAGCAACCTTCATTTCTGATCTTTTCACTTCAAACACTGGTTGCTTCGGATCTGCAAACTTTTTGTATTGTCTGTGATCGATATCTGCAGTATGGAGGAGTAACGGTTGTTAGCCAGTAGTAATTTCAAAAGGACTCTTATTGGGAGAAGAGCTCTTTTGAGCATTGAGACGCATCCAAGCCACACCCGAATGTTTTACCCGAATTTCATTCGAAGCAGAGGTAAAGTGCTGAAAATAGTCTCCCAGCATAGAATTGAACTGCTCTGTCTATCCGTCTGATCTTCGGTAAATACTAGAATTCATGCTCAAAGTTAAACCAAAAAGTCTTAACAACTTGGTCCAAAATATGCCAATAAATCGAGAATCTCGATCATTGACGATAGGCGGTCCCCAGTATTTGACAATATGCTTGAAGAAGAGTTGAACTGTCTCTTCGGTTGATACATACTTGGGCGCTGTACTGAACGTTGAATCTTTCGATAAACGGTCCATCCCGATGATGATAGTGTCAAAGTCTCCAATTCTTGGCAATCCACTAATGTAGTTCGTCGATCTACTCTCGACTGATCCATTCAGGATGGAAAGGGGCTCGAGTAAGTCTGTCTCTTTCTAATGATTTGCCACATCTTGCTGACGAACAAGGCAAGTTTTTCCATAACCTGCAATGTCGTCCCACCTTTGAGGCCAGTAGTCTGTATGTTGTGGTAGTGCGGAAGTGCGCTCTTGTTTCCGAAGCTCTTC
The DNA here is from genome assembly GCA_019097785.1 of Fraxinus excelsior. Taxonomy (NCBI): domain Eukaryota; kingdom Viridiplantae; phylum Streptophyta; class Magnoliopsida; order Lamiales; family Oleaceae; genus Fraxinus; species Fraxinus excelsior. Next base: position 17,789,225 of record CM032635.1, on the reverse strand, counting down.
AAGCTCCGACTGAGCCATACGGTATAGTGCCTTGGTGGGAGGTTTGGCACCCGGAACAAGTCCAATCCCGCGATCAATTGTCCTCCTTGTTGGCAATTTACTTGGTAACACATCCTGCATGATGTCTTCGCATTCCTTAAACCCGGTGACAGGTTTTGGAGTAGAACCGGTTGTCTCTTCGATTTCCTCTGCTCGAAGAGAGCACAAAAATGAGGATTCATTCCTCTTGAAACCCTTACTATATTGTATGACCGAGACGCCTTTCTCGTCAGTTTTCCCAACATGTGTGGGAATAATGAATGGTTTGCTACCCATCATTATTAATAAGTCAGAATGCAACAACACTGCTGTCTTTGTATCCCGAAGATATTCCAATCCGAGAATGAGCTTGAAATCATCCATATGAACTACCAACAAATTTGTCATTCCCTCGAAGGGACCTACTTTGATTGGCACAGATTTTACTTTTCCCGCTATTGGTTGAGCAGCGGAGTTGATTGCTTTGACCTTCCCCTTACCTCTTTCCAGAGCAAGTCCAAGCCGCTCTACTTCGGAACTTGCGAGGTAGTTGTGCGTGGCACCGGTGTCCACCATAGCCCTGATTGGCTTTCCATTGATCCTCACATCAATATACATTAGGCCTTTAGCCTTGCAAGTGCGAGCCTTCAATTCTTCGATTTTCGACTATTTCAAGGGAACTTTATCCCTTTTAGTAGCTCGGTGTGATAATGTATTGCACCAATGCAAGAATGCACCAACTACATCCTCATCCCCTTCGGAGTCGATGTCACCACGACAGCTAGCTTGTGGGGTATTTTGCTTTGAACTCGAGCCCCCAACTGCTAGTTGACAGTATGCATTCACCATCCATTTCTGAGGACACTCTGCAACTCGATGAGGTCCTTCACATAGAAAGCACTTCAATTTAGGAGCGACATCAGATATGCCCTCCTTTGCTTTTTCATGATTCCAGTTATTACTGGTACCGCCGTTATAGTTTCCTTGACGGCTATTTTAATAGTTTCCCTACGAGTTACTCTGACAGTTGCCTTGATAGGGTCCTCCCCTATTCTGAGAGTAACGCTCCCCCCATTTGAGTTCGAGCTGGGTTTGAAAGGTCTCCTTCCACCTTCAACCAATTGACTATTTCCCGAAGGTTGATCCTCGCTCGATTCCGGTTGATAGTGACTCACACATTCGGCAGCTCTCATAGCTGTGCTCAAATCAGTGACCTTCTGTCTCTGAAATTTCGTGCGTGTCCACGGTTTCGACCTTTCCATGAAGGTGAATAGCTTATCCTTCTCTAATATATCTCGGATATTCAACGGATATTCAACATTTGTCCCAAGAAGGCTTTCACATACTCCCTGATGGAGCTTATGTGTTTCAGTTCTCATAAGGCCAGACGTGCCTCATATTCCACATTCTCTGGGAAAAACTGAGATCTGATTGCTTCCTTAAGAAGATCCCAAAAATCTATTCGAACCCTGTTGGCCTGAATATCAACATAGTTCGTCCGCCACCATAGCTTTGCATCTACACCTAGATACATGGTAGCTGTTGTGACCTTTCTCACTTCGTCCTTGATCGAAGCCACAAGAAAGTATTGTTCCATATTGAACAAGTTCTCAACTTCTTTAACATCGCGTGCTCCTCCGTAGGTACACGATTCTGGAATTCTGAGTCTATGCACCGACTCATATGCGATGGCTTGTCCGTTGCCAATCGTGCGTTGAAAAACTAGTAACTGAGTTCTCAACGCTCCCATCTCATCCTACAGATCAGGTATGATACCAACAGCTTCAGTCATTACTGCGCAAGCCTCTTAGCTTTCATCCAGTTGGATGCGTAATTCCCAAATTTTCGTCTCTGCCTACTCGATCTTTTCTCTGAGGTTCTCCATGGCAAAACACAACCTAGTGTTTGTCACCTTAACCACCTCCAAACGTTGTCTGGTGTTCCTCTTTTGAACATCTACCACCTCTGTGGTGTTCGAGGAATTTAGATCAATTTCCATAGCTTTCTTATCAAGATCTTGAGCAGCAGCTCTGATACCAACTTTCACAGGTAACCTTTTCTTAGCACAGAAAAGGAACACCGTGCGGCAGTAGTCTGCTCCGCTAGACTACCTTCCGCCTTCTCTCGATCGTTTCGGGAAGAAAGTAAATTTGATCACAATTTAAAGAAAGCATGCAACATGAAATTGAAATTCATTGAAAGAAACTTAATCATTGATAACTTGAAAGCTGAACATTACAATAGACAAAAGCTGAACATTACAATGACTAGTGTAGGGGGCGAACACTAGTAAGCTTGAAAATGTTTGAAAGACCAATACCCCCTATAATAGATTTCGGAACAAAAACCCAACCTACAAGAGTAGACGTCTTTTGGCCGAAGAATCATACTAAAATTTTCTAATTTCTATCTATTTAAATAAATTATTTACAATGATAGGATCACGGGTCTTAAGCAAAGCTATAGCCCGTGACACACAGACATGCCGCCCTAGAAGGAGTGTCCATGCATCATAGCTAATCCTTCTTTTTTCTTTCCAATTTTTCTACAGGGTGGAGAATAAGTAGAGAATAACATGAGGAAGCCCATGTTTCTCAAGACAAAGGTATCAAAATATGCATTTTGTTTAGCAGGCTGGTGTTAGAAAGTCTCCCATTAATAGTACTTCATTTGAACCCTTCATGCTAAAATTTTTTCCACACGTTTAACATACACAGTTAAGATATGGAAGGGAGCAGGGGCAGAGATAGGGAGGCAACACTAGGTTGTAGCCTAGTACTGGCCAAGCCCATATTCAAAATAGTTAAATACAATTTCCAATAAAAATAAAATTACACAATTATTCCACCATCAGCCCAATTTCACTTAGCCAGCCCAAACCAATCGCAAAATAATTTTTTCGCTTCAGTTTTTTTAGCCCAACTCAAATCTGATACACTTGATCGATTCACCCATGACCCCATACATTATTCATTCCTCTTTCCGTCTCTAGACTTGCAGTGACAACTAGGAGAAATTGAAATAAAATTCCCAAATTCATTCAACCCTAAAATCTTTTCCCTGGCTTTTCTCAACCACAAACTGGAGTGGGCGAATGGCCGTTGGGTTTAAGCATTAAACCAATAGGCAACAGGTGAGATTTCTTAAAAAAATAAAAATAAATAAATAAATAAAATTAACTATAGTAATTCTTTCAAATAAATTATTACTGTGGACAGGAAATGTTTCTTCTTCTAACCATATATAGTTGAAAAATACATGTGCAAAAGAAACTAAAATACCAACTATCTAGTGTTTGATGAAACATCCCGCTGAAGATTAAAGGTGAATTTTATAATTTTTACTGTTAGACATACTCAAAAGTGCTAAAAAATTCTTGTTGATTATGAAATGATTGTAGATGGCTGAAAGACAGTGCACATGGGTGGCAAAGATGACACAATGAAGAAGCCAATGGTGGAAGTGTTAACCAGAAACACTAGTCACAATAAGAGGTGCACAGTTGGGGCATCACATATCCAAAATGTGATTTGAGGGACTAGGACACATCTGAAATTTAATGTTAAAAATGTGTCCTTTAACAGTAAGAAAAGGTAAGTAAACTAATCTGAAAATAAAGTCACACTACAAATGAATAAAATGTTTGGTTTGTTATAAACTAGAGAGAAAAGAGAAGTTAATAGACATTGTGTATAATGTATAAAGAATTATAGGGAAGAATTAGGGCTACAAGGGATCAATAATTATTAACTATGATTGTAGGAATACAATGGTCATTTACTAATTAATGTATATTTTACAACAAATATATAATTTTTCCATTAACAAAAGGTAACTAACCGATCTCGATATTAATAAAAGTATGTTGAGGTATCATTCTGTTTTGCAATTTTAAAGTAACATCCCAAGTCTAAGAACCCTAGACTTGGAAGTGTTTACATTTTATTGACAAATAATTATTGGACTACATTTTTAAACATTGGACAATTTGACCGCCGGAGATTTTCTCATGTTCTGATTTATAACACGTGGCTCCAAAAGGCTTGCTTGCTCTTAACACTCAATTTGGCACCACCGCGAACTATGCATTGGATATACTTCGCTTGTATTCCAGCACTTGAATTGTTTATATTGTTGTATGAGTTGATTTAGGATTCATTGTTGAATTGTTAGATAAGCAGTTGGATTGTTGCTGATGGATTATTTTCGAATATTGAAGTTTTTGGTGTATTGGATTTTTTATTTTTTTTTATAGATTCTATTGAAAAAAAAAAATTATATGCTGAACACCTGGTTGGGCAAAGCTTTAATAGGAAATGTTATATTATGACTTTTTTTTATTTTGTTATATATGAATTGTTATTCATACATTAACTTTTAAAAACTTTTGCATCACGCAACGTAAATTCTTGGCTCCGCCCCTAGAAGGGAGCCAATTGAATTATATAGGTTTAATAATACATTTAATGACCAGTTAATTCAGCCTATGCAACAAATCGACTGATATCATATGTATGAAACATGTGTTCTTGTCTGCATAAACTCAATAGATTGAAATTTCGGATAAGAATTTAGTAACCTACCTGAACACTGAGAGTAGCTAGATTGAAACCCTCCGGAGTGAAACCATACCGTTTCCACACACTAAAGAAGGCAGCATGTGTTCTAATTGCAGGATCAATATCCCCAGCTAGAACCTTCCATAATTTTTATGAGCAGTTATATTTAAGTTAGTTATACATAATTCTACAACTTTAACATTATACAAGCCTAAAACGACAGAGAATATTAAATTATAATCACCTGGAGGCCAGGCCAGAATGCCTGAAGGCTATTAAATAATGGCCAAACAAGGGCAGCAGAGTTCATGTTTACCTCAACATACCTAAAGGTGATTAAAAGCATCATCAGACTATAAGATATGTGAATTAAGAGGTGAAAAATGAAGGAAGAGTAATAGTGGAATGAACCTGAAGTTCACATGGTTGTAACGACTAGAAAATGTATTCACTCACCAAGGATCATTATAAAGATAGTGCATTGCAGCCCTGTAAGCTTCTTGAAACATAAACAGATACTCTTCATCACCAAATAATAAATAAGCCTGTGCAAACAAGTTCGCAGAAACAAGCATTAGACAATCATCGTTAAAAATGATTATCTTCATCATATAGCTAAAGGTTGAAACAACATCCAGGTTAAGGAATTGACCTGGAAGATTAATTTGAACAGCCACTAATTACATGAACCATAAAAAAGGACTGCACAATCAAAATATGTGTCGGCACAACTTCAGGAATGTTCATTCTCCATTTTGCCAATATTACAACAATTATACATTAAATAATTTCATCTATTTACCTAATGAAATGTCCACTAAAAATGGTTTGGAAAGAGATACCAGCTTGATGAAGGGAAAAGGAATGGAAAATGCTGGAATGTTATCAACAACTTTCTACGTCTTCGATTAGAAGTAAAATCTAGCAAAACACTACAGTAAAGCTTTCATATTTTCCTGCTCCTGCTTTGATAACTACCCATTTGGCAAAGTACTTCATCAACCAAGCATTTCTACCAAAATTATTTAGCAACTGTTGCGGCAGCAGTAGGTTGCTTTGATTGTGCACTTAGCTCCTCAGAAATTCAAACAATGAACATCTGAGCCATGAAAGCAATGGAAGATGTTTGGTATGTAGCATTCTTTTTTTACCTTCAATTTTCAACCAAGCAAATATAAGAATTTTTTTTTTTTTTTTTTTTTTTTTCATTTTTTTCTTCCCGATAATGAACTCCTTGTATACAAAAAGCTTAATGGTTTTCTAAGTTTCAGGTACAAGTGACAGCCAACTGAATTGAATTTTTACATGTTGCAGCAAACATTAAATCAATTGTTCAAGAAGTGAACAGAAATTTTTTCAATTCAATGAGCCAGCTTACAGAAATTAAACCTCCCATAAATCCATCTGAAAACCTCACCTTCAGTAGATACTCATAGAAAGAGTCTATACTCGTTCCTATTCCCGCATCCTACAAATAAACAGAAAAATGCAAGTTAATGCAACAGCATAGAGCATAACCTGAACATAACCGTGGTCAGTTAGGTCCCACTTTAGTTAACTACAATCACTTGGAAGTTTCTACGTCATAATCAATTGTCTCTTTCTGACAAAGAATAAAAGGCCTTTCATTTCTTTCCCATACAACCAGAAGTTGCCAATCAAATCAAACATATATACTTAACTAGTTCAAAATAAACATAGTTATCTACTGGCAGCTTTTCAATATGCTTTAAAAGTAGTAATTCAAAATAAATGTCAAAAAATTAAGTATTGTTGATGTAAAAAATAAAAAACCATTTGACAAACAAAAGATGAGTAATTCTACTAAATGGAACAACGAGAAATAATACTTATTATGCTGCTATCATTATTTATAATAGCTAAGAATAATCAGATACATGCCACAAAATACAAAATACAAGTCTCCTTTAAAATGGATACCAGGTTGAGAAGTAACCTTTTGAGTCCATTCGCCAGAAAAAACATCTATATGAGCACCAAGTAGGTTGATCTTTGAACGGCGGGCCCATAATCCTTGAACTGCATTCATTGTGACTTGCTCAAAAACTGCATTTTGATGACAGAAAATTTGAAAAAACCGACAATCAGTACAATTCTGAAATTGCCATCTCCCCAAGATACTTCCAGAAACAAAAGCAGATTTGTTATAGATGGTGAAATGGACTCACTTTTCCTGATGTAGATTTGATTTTTTCTAATGATATAACATAATCCAGAATCTTTTCTTTTATCAATTTTAGATGAGTAATATGTAGCCTTTTCCTTAATGAACCTAACAATTTAGATCCTTGAAGATACCCAATTAAATCCCAAGCAACAAGTTATGAAACCTCCAACTGCATACTTACATGAAAGATGACATTAAGGTTCTAATCAAGTGCCTCTAGAGATAACCTACAGAGCACCACGAGACCATTATCCATGTCATAGGCCCTTCTCACTGAAAATCTAATTCTAAATTTCATCTGGGTGTGTCAAGATATAGACTCTTAAGACATTAAGAATAAGAAAATAACAGCATGTATAAAGGAGACAACTATATACTCTGGAGGACGACATAATCTCGATTAGCATGACTAAAACGCTTTAGTAATTACTTGGATCATTTGTCAAGCGGCTAAGCACTCCAAATTCCAATGTTAGGGTCCCACCACCAGCAGTTGATGTTATCTAAGCACATAATATCTTCAAATCAGTACTTACATTAGCAACAAATGCGTGAAACACACAAGGAGATATATATAATTCTTAGTATAGAATGAATCCAACTCTTCCCATGAAATCATTTATAAATTAGTAGTTTCATATGATAAATTACACACAAATTATTGCATATCGTCATATGTTGTATCATGAAATTCATATGAATACAACTCATACCTAAGAACATAGGACAATTCAGTCTGACCATGCTAATAATCATGTACAGAGTGTACGGGAGCATTTTTTCACAAAAATAGTCTAACATACCCCTGCCTAAAAAACTTGTAAGCAGACTGAGAAATCTTGAAAGCTTTAGGCATAAGTTTCTCACACAAGCTGGCAGATATCTCCCTGTAAATATCCATCAATCATATGCACAGACAAGCTTAAATAAGTTGTCTTGTGATTTTAAACAAAGCTTACATAAATTCTCTTGTAAGTTTTCTTTTCATTTTGTAGTTTATATACATTCTAACCAACCATGGAATGTAAGTTTCAGAGTCCAGATTACACTTATAGAAATTAGTAATTATTTACATTCCTACCAGAACAGGCATAACACTGCAAGCAATAACAGAACACAAGTTATTGTTCCCTTTACCCATGGTAATTTAAACAATCATGAACCACCATATTGCTTTATGTCTTCACACGATGAGATTTATTAGAGGAATTAATAGCTCTTTAAGGGCAAAGAGAGTACAAAGAGGATTTGCCTTGCTTTCATTTTCATCGATGCCGTGTAATAGATTAACTGACCCAAATGGAATTCCTGCAACAAATATAACTTATAAATTTCAGATGGAATATCACAGAGACCTCAAGAAAATAGATGAAACCTCCAAACTTATTGCACTTTTTGGGGCTAAAAAGCACACCAGACGATGAGTTAGGGACATAATAATCTATTCTAATAACAACTAAAACTATTAACATTGGACTCTTATCTCATGTTTTCACGAATTGCATCCTGAATTGACCTCTACTTTAAAAGAACGGTAAGATGTATAGAAAGTTGCATTTTTGGAAGGTTACATATTTTATAAGAAATTTCCAGTAAAAAATATGTAGTATGCTTTGTAGTAAGGTTAACTTCCACATGAACATACATGCCAAATAAAAATAAAGCATTTCATCCAAACAACTTCTAGTAATACATCCCCTGAATACTATAGTAAGCCAGTGATGATACCTGTCGGAGTATCAAATGCTGGTAACATTCTACGAGCTAAATCCTCAGCCAGATGAAGCAATTCATCATCATATGAGGGTATTCTCATGCCCTGCAGTTGTAGGAGTTTAAAAAAGATAAAAAAAAAAAAAAAAAAAAAAAAAAAAAGGGCAATACTATGAGTACAGGATTTTAAAAATCCTGTACTCACAGATACCACAAAATAGGGGTGGGGGGTGGGGGACTTTTGGCAATTTTTTAATCACATGGGCCCACTCCCATGTGAGACAAAGTTTAAAATCCTGTAGGAATTCTGGTAATTCTTGTCTGTACTCCAAGCTTTTTCCAAAAAAATAAATGCCAATGAAGTCCGGACAGCATATCAAAATTACAAAATTTAAGTGTTTGCACTCTTCAACAAAAAATCCTTTTCAAGCAAGGATAAAATCCATTTGTCATAAGCCCATCAATATTATATGTACAATTTGGATTAAAGCCAACAAATCATAAAATTTTGATCTTTCTTGTGAATTGGACTTTGTTAATGTAATTCTAATAAACAAATTGAATTAACAATGGCACATATTTGCAATTGGATAACAAAACAGAACCTAGATAATGCTTTGTATTTTGAACATTTCACTTTACATTGAATTTTACATTATAAGTGAAAAAGAAAAAAATAAAAAAATAAAATAAAACAGAATTTGCCTCCATGCCTCCCACATTCTAAGACTAGATGAAATTCAGATTCAGACGCATACCACCATCAAGCAGTCATACTTGTACCCAAGTAACAGAGGCTGACTTGACAATACAAAGAGGGATGCTAGTTAGAAGGCAGAATTCTTTCCTTTGCAAGAGAACAAAAGACAAACAACCCAAGATCATCTAAGCAGAAGGTTTCAATATGGGAGTTAAATGCTTGAAATGTGTCCATTGGCATTATTGTATCATATAAAATACTAAAAACGTAGTCAGCAGACCCAAAAGGGTGGCAAAAAATGATTCAAGTAGCCAAAGTCATTGTCAACAAAACTTTAGTATGTCATTTGTTTGTAGGAGGAACAGAAGTTCCACCTACCATTAGCATAGAAAAAATCAGAGTACGCAATTATGTTGGCATCCTTAGCAACTGAACTTATTATTGCAGCAATCAAAATAGAAAATCTTATCGTGGCTCCACATATACAGATTTTTCATGTTTTCAGAAATCCATGCAGCAAGCTCATGTTACTGCAGCGGAGCATGTCAACGTGTGTGCCAGCGGCCTGCTTGTCCATACAATATTGTTATTTTGCAAATAATATGCAGTGCATTTATATCATAAATGTTTAACCGATCCTACTCCCTTTTATTTATTCATGACATCAAAAATTTATTAAATGACAGGAAAAAAAATATGATCAACTTGAAAGGGAAACAAGGAAAAAACATGTAATGGTAATAATAAAGATTCATATATGTATGACGTAATACCGTGTTATAATCACTGGCAATGAGATGAGCAGAAAGTAAACCTCCAAGGATTCTTATCGTAGTTTCAAAGACAGATACTGTCTTATTCTGCAAATGTGAACCAAAGAACTCCAAAATTTAGACTGAAAGTTGACTTCCAAAAATCAAATATTGCAATCTAATCTTTGAACATGCACCCCCTCACACAATAAACTACAGAAACAAGTTCTTCAATGCAACTCCGCTAGTTGGCAACATTCGCACCGGATGTATTCCGACTATCTCATTTATAAAAGGGCTGGCAAATAAGTCAAGCTAAGCAACATGTGCCACCCATTAGGAGCTCGTTACAACAACAATAGATAACAGACACGGTACATATTAATCCTAATAAAAAAAGTGGATTTCCATCTACCTTTTGCTGATAAGTCTGAAGGTCAAATTCAATAATGAGGCCTGAGGCTCAAACATGACCAATAAAAGCAAATAAGAACTTCCTATATATTGCAGATAAAAGGTAATTTGTGTAAATATGTTTGTAGAGAGGATAAAAAAATGATATCACATCATACAAAGAAAATAAAAATAAAATGAAATGTTGTTTGCATATAAAGTAATGTTTATAAACGATTTAAATTATAAATAGATAGAAATGAGTGGCGGATAAATGGTAGTACCTGTAAGCCCCTTGAAATGTGGTAAAAAGTAGCTTGACTATTTATAACAATTTATCAACATGAGCAAAACAAAGGCTCAAGACTGGGAAAAAAAAAAAAAAAGAAAAAGAAAAAACCTCTACTGAACTTCAATTGTACACAAAGCTAAAGGAGCAGTTTTCATATCAATTAATATTACCAGCTAAAACCTAGCTCCCATTAGAGAGCTCTATTTGTTTCAGATACAAGTATACCGCTGCTTCCTCAAGGACTTCTTAAATATCATATTCTCAAAGAACTCATGACAAAATCTGAGTCCCAATAAATTGAAGCTAACTACTGCAAAAAGCTCAACAAAATCATGGATGGAAGCATGAACTGCAAGTTTGTTTTCTTATAAGACAAACAAAAAATCCTTACTCACAATATCAAATCGAAGATTTTTACCAATCCATTCAACAGATGCAGAGAAGCGCTCTTGATCACCAAGCAAGGCCAGGGTGTCCAATGAATCGATCTGATCAAAGGAACATACAGTTACTTAAAAATTCATTACTATCCATAGACATACAACAAGAAAATAGCAGCCAGTCTTACCAATGTTAACGCATACCCTCCTAGTGTATCTTCTCCTACGCAGGATAAGGGCTTCAATTCATCATGCGGAAAAGCATACTTCATGTATCCATCAAAAGCATGATAGAACATTTCACGTACCTAAATAATATAGGATTATTTTAGAATCTTTCAAACTGATTCACATTTTAATCAGGTATAATGAAATGAGAACAATTTTCAATCTTACAGACATTTATAGAAATGACTGATACTTTCAAGAGCCCTAAACATAATTAAACCACAGAAAAAAAAAAATCACTATAAAATATGAATTCCAATCAACTTTTCATGGCATTCTTTACTCACGTTTCCTTCACTTTTCTTTTCTCCTCCAAATCTATATACGCTCTCAAGCAAAATCAAATAATTCACAAATATATGACTATCCAGATCAACAGAAGTGCACAATTTAAATCAAATTCCATTAATAAAATTTCCCATTAAAAATACATTCTCTTTACTTTTGACACTTGTTTAAAAAATACAACAATCACATGAAACCACAAAAACCCCATAAAGTACTCCTCAAAAAAACAAAGAATTTTAATATAAAGCAATTTTATTTGAATTGTACCCAATAGAGGCAGATTTCAATAAAATGTTTCAGAAAAATAAAATGATTTACTGATGTAATTTATTTAGAATATAAGAATTGAGGTGACCTCGTCTCTGAGCTGCTGGGCTTCATCTTTAGTGACGCCTTCTGATAAAATTTTGCATATAAAAACGTGAGAAAACATCAGAAGAATTAGCAACATAGGTTTTTTCGGAGCTCCCATAGATCTGTGTGTGTTCGCGTTTGTGCGTGTTTTCTGCGATTATATACATACAGTTCTATCTCTCACTCCCTCTTCCAACTAGGCTGAAATCGTGGGTGAATAAAACCTTGAAAGCGTGGCTTGCTCCTAATTTGTAATGTCAATATTTAGTCCTTAGACTTCTACTAAGAGGCAATCCATTGAGCGTTGTTCATTTACGAAGCATTTTGTCTTTTCATTTTATCCCCACCAATTAATGATTTTCTTATTTTATCTCCATTATTTACTGTTTATTTGTGAAACATTTTTCATCCTCATATATCAAATAACAGGGTAATTATATAAAAAATCCTGCAAACCGTCTGTATTGACTTCATTGATACATGTAATTATATAAAAAAAGAATTCTACACATGACACACAGTAATGTAAAAAAAAAATACAAAAATTTACTCCGCACAATGCGGAGCATTGCTCCGCGTGCGAAAGCTTGGTGCCTAATTATATATTTTTTTAAAATTCTACTTATTTACATTTTACACAAACTATAAATACAATTTCATTTATTAATAATTTAATTAAAAAATATTCAATTCCATATATAAATCAAAATAGGTTCTGTTCGATCCCCGTCGAGGGCGTTGCCCCCTAACCCCCACGAGGGGCGTTGCCCTCTCGACCTCTAACCCCTCAAAAAGCGCCACTTGTGAATTTGGGAAAAAAATATGAAATGCAAAAAAGGATAAAAGACTTACATATACGGTAAGTCCTTACAAATCCGGTAAACTCAATTTATGCAAAATCCGGTAAAGAGTATAAATTCGGTATATGCCAAATACGGTATGCTTCATGTAAATCCGGTAAGATTGATTAAATTCGCTAATATAGGTAAAAGTTCGTGACACCTAATGTTCTCCATCTGACTTTTTCTTTAAGATGCACTGTATAAATATAATATACACTACATTTCGTTTTCACCCTTACATTATATTTTCATAACACGTTAATTTGTTAAGGATAATTGCATAATTTTCATTGACCCGGAAAGGGTTTTTGGTCCTTCATATTTCAACAGCCCCATTGATATTTATATGAATCTGACAAATATATGTTAACAATTTTCAATTTTTAAATGCACATGTTCCTGTAGCAAAATGTGTTATTGTGCCAAATCTAATTAAAATGAGATCCAAATACAGTAGTTTCTCATTGAAGTCGTGCTAGATTTAAATAGTGATAATTGGGTCAAATAGCATATTTCATAATACACTTTAGAATTTTAACATTCAACTAGAATAATATTTTGAAAATAAATATTTTAAATTATAATTTATAAACTACCTAATATACCATTATTCAACTTCACCAAAACCCCAATTCCTCCTCTGCTCAAATCAATTAAATCCAAAATCCAAAATTGAATCTTTTTTCTCTTTTTCGACTTCATCCGCAAACCCTTCTTATTCTTCTTCTTCTTCTCTCTTCATGGTTTCTTATTCCCAACCTTCTGAAATTGGAGCTCACTTGCACTCAAAGTTGAGTATGAGTGTTTCATCCGTTTTCCAAATTTGATCGAACCGAAACTCGTTAAAGCGACCATCGTGAACCACTTTAAGGATCAAATTCCGTAGTAGTCTATACTAAGGTATGAAAGTTTCATTCATTGTTCCTTTTTTACTACAATTATAGGTGTTTGCATTTATCAAATCCTAAAAAATCCTAATTTCACAGCAACTACATATCGAGATAAAGAAAATAATTTTTACAACAAATATAAGATGGGTTATGCTACATTTACCTACCAATTTACATAAAGTTTTATATAATTGACAAGTGGTGCCCCCTATTAGGGGAAAGTCCGGGCCCACGGACTTCCCCCCAATAGGGGCACCACTTGTCAATTATGTATAATTTTATGTACATTAAGTTTAATCCATATAAGATTAGTACTGTATTCAAAATTCAAAGCACAATTATGGATCTAAAACCTAGAAAGTTAAATTCTCTTCAAAATTTAAAGAGTGAGATCAGGAAACAGGCATGGAGAACGTAAGAACCATCACTGTAGTTATGTTGTTGATGCCATTACTTGCAGGGCAAGCGTCTCTTTCAAATCTCGTATAGAAACTTGTGAAATCGGTTGCTTTTTCGGAAAAGATAAATTCAAGTGTTCATTGAAATGCTTGATCGAGTATATTACCGACTTCCACTCGACAGCCTCGGGACCAGATTATTGCAAGCTAGGTTGTACCGTTCATCGATGCGCTCGTTTTGGCAGTGATATTAACAAAGTCGATCGCTATGTGAATGAATGTAAGGTTGTTAAATGCAGCCATTTGATGAAATCGAACGGCATAGCATCACCATCGTCAACAAATGGAGCTCCACCACCAAGCCATTAATGATGACATTAATTTAGGGTTCAGTCTCATTAATCTTTGCTAGCCAAGTTAATACAATAGCCGCAATCCCTCTCCAGCCATTAGCACTTAGAAAAATCCATGAGACTTTGCGATTCATTGAAAATTGAAACAAAAGATTTTTTTGAGACTTTAAAAAGGGGTTTCCCTCTTTTTGAAATGTTTGAACCCTTGACAAGTAAGACTAGGTAAGACAGTCTTGTCAATGCCAAAATATTCGAACCATGTTTGAAACCATTTTGAAAAATTATTTGAACAAGCCTGGTTAAAAAAAAATCAGGAATGCGAAACTGGTCTAAGGAAAAATACATTAGACCACTCATCAATATAGTCAAAATAATTGAAACGAGATTCAAATGAAACATTTTTAGAAAAATTCATTTTCTTCTCATTTCATAGGTTGGTCCCTCAGTCTTCATAAGATCAAACCATTTGAATAAATGTTTTTGAGAAATTAATGCAATTTTGTTTTTGACCATTTGGAGTATGAGTAATGATGGCTAATCCTGTTTTGACGAGAATAGTTTCATAATATTCTCTTGATTTTTTAATATTTTTTGGAAGGAAATGGAAATTTTGAGGTAATAAGTCTTGAAGACATTCATCAAGGGATGAGTATCTATGAATCCATGAAATTTCCATTTTACAAATGGGTAGAAACAAAGGTTTTGTAAAATAATGAAAGGTAATTTGAGATGGATTAATTTCTAGTAATTTACCAGATCCTTTTGGACAGCGTTTTTTAGTAGAAGCTTTTTGAGTAGAAGCTTATGTAATTTTTTGAGAATTTATAGATGAAGAATGAGAATTTGAGATATAATCATCAATTGTAAGTAAAGGAATTGAAAATTTTTGTTTATTCTTCTTCTTCTTAAAGGAAAAGAGAAATTCATATCTCACAAATGTTTCACTCAACACTCTTCTTTTGCAAGAACTCTCTAGTTAAGAAGTCTGCAAGATAGTTAAATTTTCCTTGTATATATATTGAAATCAAAGCAAGATAGAATAACTTGCCATCTTGCAAAAATTTGTTTTGAAACAAGATTTTTAACGTATTTTGAAGTTTTAATATCAGTTTTTAAAATGAATTTTTTATTGATTACATCATCTTGAAATTTTGAAATACATAAAACAATTAATAAAATCTCCTTTTTTATCATAGAATAATTTCTTTAAGGGTCAGTGCAGATTCCACTTCAAGATCTGTCTAACTATTCTTGTTTTGACATCTTTGGAATCTGCTTTAGTATTCCACCATACCCTGTATCAAAGGCATCAGTTTCGACAATTATTGAGGCTTGTGGGTCAAGTATTGAAAGACAATGTATGCTTTTGACAGTTGTTTTAGCCTTTTGAACAACTAAAGTATGCTCGTGACTCCAGGGATCGAGCTTCTTTTGTAATCTTTTGAAAATGGTGACATATATCAGTCTAATATCTTTAATAATGTCTTACACGTAATTGACACAACCCAGAAATATTTGAAGACTAGATTTTCAAAAGATTTGATTAGGAAATTTGTCAGCAAAGTCAAGACTTCGTTGAATAGGAATAATAGTTCCTAAATGAATATTCTGTCCTAAAAACCTAATGTTCATTTGACACAAAACAACCTTTTTAGCAAATACTGCAAAGCCATTTTTCTTAATAACTTGAATGAATGTATGCAAATGCTTGAAATGTTGTTCAATACTTTCAGAAAAAATTTGAGAAATGATTGAAAATATCATTCTCATTCAAAACATTCTTCTGATAAAGAAGAAACTGAAGCTGAGAAAGTTAATGTTATTAATCGAATTTAGTTACAAAAATGGTATTGTCATATAAAAATTATAATTAACAAAGAATTCAAACTTTCAACATGAGTTCTTATTGATTCTGCTGCAGATTAAAATTGTATTAGGGAAGGATTAATTCATATCAAATATTTTGAAAAAACTACTAAGCTACTGTATGGAGCCAGCAGTACAAAACTCAATGTTCAGTATAAACTTTCAAGAGCACATGTTTTCAACTCAAATATTTGTTTCAAGAATATATTTTATTTTGTTAAATATTTAGATCAAGAAGTTATTCTTGGTACTTCTTTCATTGTTCAAATTTATCCTTTTAAAGCAGATTTTAAAGGATTATCTACAAAAAAACTTGTTCAACAAATATTTTTCAAATTCACAAATCTGCCTCTTTTAAAGACGTTAATTCTTTAAAAGAAGCAACGATTTCAAAAATCATTAATAGTATAAATTTTGAAAAGCAACATATTCAATTTCTTAAAGAAGAAATCAAATTCAAAAGAATTGAAGAATAGTTGCAAGAGTCTTCAATAAAAGAAAAAAATTCAGTTTTTCAAAAACAAATTGAAAGAGAAATATGCTCTACTATTTCAAATGCATTTTGGGATAGAAAGAGATATATTATTTCCCTTCCATACAATTCTGATTTCCAATAATCCAATATCTCTATCAAATCTAGACCAATTCAAATGAACAAGGATTTACTTGATCATTGTATCAAAGAAATTAATGATCTCATTGAAAATGATCTTATTCGGCCAATCAAATCTCTTTGGAGTTATTCGGCTTTCTATATCAATAATTCTGCTCAAATCAAGCGTGGAGCTCCACGACTCGTAATTAATTATAAACCTCTTAACTCAACTCTTCAATGGATTCGTTATCATTTACCTCAAAAGAAAGATCTTCTGAATAGATTATTCAAAGCTTGTATCTTCTCAAAATTTGATATGAAATCTGGTTTTTGTCAAATTCAAATCAAAGAAGAAGACAGATACAAGACTGCATTTAATGTTCCTTTCGGACAATATGAGTGTAATGTTATGCCTTTTGGTCTAAAAAATGCTTCATTTGAATCTCGTTTCAATTATTTTGACTACATTGATGCGTAGTTTAATGTTTTTTTTCTTTAGATCAGTTTCGCATTCCTTGTTTATTCTTTTTAACCATGCTTGTTCAAATAATTTTCTAAAATGGTTTCAAACATGGTTCGAATATTTTGGCATTGACGAGACTATCTTACCTAGTCTTACTCGTCAAGGGTTCGAACATTTCAAAAAAGAGGCAAACCCCTTTTTAAAGCCTCAAGAAAATCTTTTGTTTCAAATTTCAATAAATCTCAAAGTGTCATGAATTTTCTATTGGAACTATCAAATTACTCAAATTCCTGGTTCAGAATTCAATGTCAAAAAGATTGCAAGAAGATTCAAAATCAAGTGGTGGTCTAAATTTCATGAAACAAATTGATGTCATAAGGCAGTAAATTCATGGATTCAAGAACAAAAGAATATCAGAATTCCCTCTAAAAAAGAACAAGAAAAAACTGCCAATTTTCTTACAGAAAAATCA